>MU551626.1:199023-209023 GCA_024362625.1 Silurus asotus
TATTATTATTATTTATTATTATTATTATTATTATATTTTATTATATCCGTTATTTTAGGATTTTACAGTTATTTGTATGTATATTTTAGTTTTATTTGTAATATATAAACTCACACTGTAGGGTTGTTGTTACTGAACGCAGCTCGTTGAGGAGAGAAACTCAGATTAAAAAGTCTAAATATTTAATAAACATGGTATAAAATGCAGAATAATAATAATAATAAGTGATTAATGTTGATTTGTTTACCCGGAAGTGACCCGCGCGCTTCTGTAAACACACAAACACCTCGAGCGCTGCAGCTGCTACTGAGATGTACAGACTTTGAGCTACGGCGAGAGAGAGGAACCAAACCGCGAAACAAAAATAAACTCGCGCTGACGTCACTGCGAATATTATTCAACAAATAAACATAAATAATCAGTATTAGTTTTACTGCTGTGTGTGTGTGTGTGTGTGTGTGTGTGTGTGTGTGGGTGGGGGGGGGGATTAAAAGAAAGCACGACACAAAGAAAACCTTAGTGAGAGAGGGGGATGTAAGTAAGTAAGAAAGAAGCCAAAAAAGAATAAAAGAACCCCAGATAGATAGTAAGAAAAAAGGAAAAAAACAGATAGATAGATAGATAGATAGATAGATAGATAGATAGATAGATAGATAGATAGATAGATAACCCCAGATAGAAAAAAGAATGAAAGAAAGAACGAACCCCAGATAGAAAGAAAGAATAAAAGAAAGAAAGAAAGCAAGAAAGAAAAAAAGAAAGAAAGAAAGAAGTAAAAAAAGAAAGAGAGAAGTAAAGAAAGAAAGAGAGAAAGAAAGAAGTAAAGAAAGAAAGAAGTAAATAAAAAAGTAAAAATAAGTAAAGAAAGAAGTAAAGAAGTGAAAAAGTAAAGAAAGAAGTAAAGAAGTGAAAAAGTAAAGAAAGAAGTAAAGAAAGAAGTAAAGAAAGAAGTAAAGAAGGGAAGGTTTGAGAGCTGGAGTGACTCTGAGTGTATTTGAGGGGTGAAGGTATCTCTGATGTGAGCAGGTTCACTGATGTATTGTGGTGTAAAGGATAAATAAATAAATAAATAAATAAATAAATAATTCACACACAGGACGTCGTGATCAGCAGATTTGATCCTGAGTTTTTCAGACACGATATGATTTCATCAACCTGCCAGGACATGAAGCTGTAAGTGTGTATGGAAAGACGAGTCGTCTCAGTGATTCATCACAGAGTCACTACAGCAGTGTGTGTGTGTGTGTGTGTGTGTGTGTGTGTGTGTGTGTGTGCCTCTGTTTGTGTTTATATAATCTGCATTCTTTAGCATTTTAAGTTCAACTGAAAAGAGAAAATCCTAAAAATTCCACATATGGAGGGAGTGAAGTAGAGTGAAGTTTAGTAGATCAGAATTCATTTTAATTTATATACAATAATATTTTATAATATTTTTGATATTATCTTATATATTTTGTAGCCAAGCAGAAATTTTCTTCTAAGCTGTACAGAACCGTGAATGTTGTGTACTTTTACACACCTGATATAAATTATATACATTATATATATAGTGTGAATATAAAACTGGGTCTATCCTCAGAAGAAAACCAGAGAACCCTGAGGAAACCCTCCGCTGAGCCTGAACCTCAGAACCTCAAGCCGGATCAGATGTTATCCTCAGCATGGAACCCTGGAGCTCTGATCTTCCATCTCTCTCTCTCTCACACACACACACACACACACACACACACACACACACACACACACAATCGAGAAGTAAGAAGCGAAAGGAGAACTCGGCCTTGGGTGAAAAAAAAACCCGTTCCAAGCTGAGATTGTTTTTTCGACTCCCAGTGCCAAATTCCTCCACGTGTTTGTTGTCGTGCAGCCGAGGCAACCATGCCACACGGCGGGGGTCTGAGGAGCGAACCAAGCCTACGGTGGACACGTGTGTCATCCTGGATGTGGGGGGGGAAAGTGTTTTTTTTTTCTTCAATTGTTTCTACAAACATCTCATGAACTTTATATGCCACCTGGTTTTGATCATATGGATGCATTGCCACCAGGTCTGGTGCTCGGACACTTTTTCTCAGCACTGCACCATAAACCCGAGTACAGTCACCAGATCTTCCAGAGCACTACGTAATCCCAAGGTGCACCGCTGAATGAATCAGGGCATTACCTAATCCCATGAAGCATTGCGCTGGGCGGGTGGGTAAGGGGTGGTATCTGGAGTGCCTTCACCACGCCCATCTCTGTCTCATGGACCAGTGAGTGTTGTTTAACATGACATCATCTTTATTTGCAGGTCTCGAGCTCCGCCGTGCCTCCTGGACCGAGTGGAGGAGTAAAGAGAGGAAAAAAAACTCAACCAAACTTTTTTGGTTTCCACGTCGGAAGTGGAAAAGATGTTTCCAGGATCTTTAGGAGAAAAAACTTCTTTGGAAAAGTTTTTATTTTAGTTTATGAGAATTGAATTGAAGCACTTTGAAGGTGTTTCTGGCGCAGGTTTTGGGTTCTTCCGTTCTCTTTTTTTGGAAAGAACATGGATGGTGTGTTTTATAATGAAGCTCTGGATGGGGTTTTAAACCATCCTCATCATCATCTTCATCATCATCATCATCATCATAACGGTGAGACAGGAGGACACGGCTACGGCGCCATGACGCGCAACCTGAACCTGAACCTGAGCCTGAACGTGAACCTGAGCGCGGCCGACGCGCACGAGGCGCTCGCGCTCACGTCGCCCGACCTCCACGTCCTCAGGCTCACGTCGCCCGAGCTCGAGCGGCTCATCATGCAGTCGTGCGGGGGGTCGAACGCGTCCACGCCGGTCGCGGGGGGTCCGCCGCGCGTTTTCCCCGCGCCCAAACGCGGCGCCGACGAGCACGACGCATTCGCCCCGGAGGAGTTTCGGTGTCACCAGAGGATGAACGGCGACCCAGATGAGGATGTCCCACCACCACCACCACCACCTGTAGCTCACGGCACGTCTCATAGCTTTGAGGAGCAGCTGAGCCAAACGTGGGGGGACACCGCCATCTCCGCGTACCCCGACGCACCTCCGTGCGCGCACCTTCCGCAGTTCGCCTGCGCGCCGGCGCTCAAGGACGAGTCGCAGAAAGTCCCCGAGACGCCCCCGCTGTCTCCCATCGACATGGAGGACCAGGAGCGGATCAAAGCCGAGAGGAAGCGCATGAGGAACCGCGTGGCCGCCTCCAAGTGCCGCAAGCGGAAGCTGGAGAGGCTGGCGCGGCTGGAGGAGCGGGTGAGCCGCTTGTCCGGGGAGAACGGAGAGCTGCGCGGCGCCGCCGACACGCTCAGGGACCAGGTGGCGCAGCTCCGACACCAACTCCTGGATCACATCAAGAGCGGCTGCAAGCTCCTCAGTCAGCAGCTACAAACTGTTACAGAGTTTTAAAGGTGCGGTCTGTCTCTCTTTTTTTTTTTCTTTCTATTTTTTTTTATTTGCAACAACTTCAAACATCTCAGATTCAACCATGGTAGACCCTCATATCCCCCTCCTATTCAATTCAGACTTCTGTATACTTATTCATTTCTGGCCCAGAAATGACTTCCACCTTTTGTTTGGTTGTTTGTTTGGTCCAAAAAGAAAAAAAAAAAAAAATGCACCTTACTCTACACACTGTTCCCCATCAGATACACCTTTTTCACTCAAGAACATCAGGGCCAGATGTGCAAAAATCACATCCAGCCCCTTTAATTCTTTTTTTTTTTTAGCAAACAGCACTATGGGCTATAAACTCGTCTTCCAATTTTCCTCCTTTCAAGGTACTTTTTTTTTTTAAAAGGAGGACTATGATGGGGTCTCAGGTGGCACAGATGGTACGGTTGAGTGCCACCTGACAGGGGCCGGGGGTCCGGATTCGGGGTTTATCTGGGTTTTGTGGTTTCCTCATCACAAAGTGCTGGTGACTAACTCTTTTGTGTATATGTATATAGATAGATAGATAGATAGATAGATAGATAGAAGTGTGTGTGTGTGTATTCCCACGTCCTCAGGCCTGGTTTTCCTGTTTCCCCGTCTCCCCTGTGACCCTGAGTAACCTCTATAGAGCACTTACTGACTATAAATGACTCAGTTTTATATTAACACATGACGTCATCCCCCCCCCCCACTGTTCTTTATACTAAATACAGTTTTGCACTGTTTTAAGTTTTTTTTTCTACAACCTGTTTCCTACATTATGTACAAAAATAAAACCTTGTATACGTATTTTATATTCTCGATCCTGAACCTGTGTAAGTAAATAAACAGATCTGTGTAAACGAAATAAACGAATCGCTTCCTACGATCGTGCACGTGGGCATCCGAAGGCGAGAAACGTGAGATTCTCACACCGATGTTATAATACATGATTAAATATTTAGAATATATTTATATATAATACTGCTATAAATATAATAATAACCTCCACTCTTCTGGAAGATGGTACACGAGGGTGTTCTAATTCATGGTTTTGAACAGGGTTGGACCTCAATAGCAGGAGATCTTCCACATCTTCTGATCATATGTAAAGTAGATCTTCTTGGAGTTTGCTTTGTGCACAGGAGCATCATCATGCTGGAACAGGTTTTGGGTCTCCGAGTTCTAATGAAGGAAACTTTCAACCAACCACATGCAAAAACATCATATAGAGTTGTGTGCCTCCATCTTTGTGGCAACAGTTGGAGAAGAACCACATATGACTGGAAGTCAGGTGTCCCAATACTTTACAATCAATCATCGTGCAGATGTTTGTTCTGCAGATCATCTCACTGCTGGAAGTCTGCTGCGAAATGAAATATAAGCTCAACAACTGATCCAGAGTGCAGCTGCACAGCTTCTTTTCAGCCTTCTGAAGTTCTTCTATAGCAGCTTACTGACTAGAACAGGTTTCCTAATACCTTCATCTCTCCATCTTCTACCACTGCTCCCTCCATCCTCTACCATCGATCCATCCATCCTCTACTGCTGATCCCTCCATCCTCTACTGCTGATCCCTCCATCCTCTACCACTGATACAACCACCCTTTACCATTGATCCATCCGTCCATCCTCTATCGCTGATTCCTCCATCCTCTACCGCTGATTCTTTCATCATCTACTCCTGTTTCCTCCATTCTTTACTGCTGATCCCTCCATCCTCTACACCGATCCCTCCATCCTCTACCCCTGATCCCTCCATCCTTTACCATTAATCCTTCCATCCTCTACCGCTGATCCCTCCATCCTTTACCATTGATCCTCCCATCCTTTACCATTGATCCTCCCATCCTTTACCATTGATCCTTCCATCCTTTACCATTAATCCTTCCATCCTCTACCACTGATCCCTCCATCCTTTACCATTAATCCTTCCATCCTCTACCGCTGATCCCTCCATCCTTTACCAGTAATCCTTCCATCCATTACCATTAATCCTTCCATCCTCTACCACTGATCCCCCCCATCCTTTACCATTAATCCTTCCATCCTCTACCACTGATCCCTCCATCCTTTACCAGTAATCCTTTCATCCATTACCATTAATCCTTCCATCCTCTACCACTGATCCCTCCATCCTTTACCATTAATCCTTCCATCCTCTACCACTGATCCCTCCATCCTTTACCATTAATCCTTCCATCCTTTACCATTAATCCTTCCATCCTCTACCACTGATCCCTCCATCCTTTACCATTAATCCTTCCATCCTCTACCGCTGATCCCTCCATCCTTCCATCCTCTACTACTGATCCCTCAATTCTTTACCGCTGATCCCTCCATACTCTACCACCACCTTGAATCAGCCAGGATAAAACGACAGAATATATAAACAGAAATATTGACAATAATAGAAATTTTATAGACAATTAGAATAAGGCTCCTGGGGTGGAGCGCAACGACACTTCTGGGATTCCAAAAGAATAAAACTGAGCGTTTTTGTACGGGACAGAGTGGCCGGAAAGCGATTTCCTCGTGAGCAGCACTTCCTGCTGATTAGTGGGCGGGATAGAAAAAAATAAGGAAAAGGATTGGAAATGAGAGGAACGTCATGTATGTGCAGTGAAAACGTGAACTGTATTTCATTAATAAAAAAAATATATCAACAAAAGCACATAGGCATCAACCGTATAAATTCAAACAGGATGTGAAAGTCTGCACTGTCCGTACGCAGTCCAGTTGAACGACAGAAAAAATGGGCGTGGCCTCAGCAGAGCGACAGACCCTCCTTGGCGGCTAGACGCTGTCTGTGGATGTTGTCCTGCTCGAGCTCCTCATGACTCGGGTGCCAGAGGCGGGCGAGGATGCGCTCCATGTTCAGAGCGTACATGGTGTGAGAGGGCATCGCGCTCCGGTGTACCTGACCACACACACACACACACACACACACACACACACACACACACACACACACACACACACACACACACAGTTTTGGGTTGGTTTTAAAAAAATGAGGCTTTTCATGGCTTTTCCAGGAAAGTTTCGAGATTTGAATAGTATCTACCTGAAATTTGCAAAAGTTAAGCAAATAAGCCCCGCCCATGCACTCTAAACGTTCAACAGAAACCAGACCTGAAGCTCAGAAATGCTGCCTGTGCATTATTACACCACAGTAATACTGAGAGTTACTGAGTATTACTACATAAAGTAATGGAAATATTCAGGAATATTGATTGGTTATTGAAATAATCCCCTGGTATATTAAATCACCTGTAGAGCCTCCAGTAGGTCGTAGATGCTGATGGGAGGCAGAGGGGCGGGGGCACTGGTTCCAGAACAGGCCAATAGGAAAGCAGCCTGCTGTTCGGCATCGTCCGGAGACACCCTGGAGGGCGGAGCAGCCGGCAGCGAGGCGCTGGAAGGGGGGCTGTGGGGGAGAAGAGATAAACATGAATGTCACCTCGGTGCACTGCTACATCCTGGTTACTATACGTGACGCGGGGAAACGGCGACGTCATGGAGATATGCGCACGTGTACACATGCTCGAACACACACATACA
This sequence comes from Silurus asotus, assembly GCA_024362625.1. Lineage (NCBI taxonomy): Eukaryota > Metazoa > Chordata > Actinopteri > Siluriformes > Siluridae > Silurus > Silurus asotus. The sequence goes on from MU551626.1 coordinate 205,994, forward strand.
CCAGAAATATATATATATATATATTAGAAAAAACAATATAGAGTAAAAAATAGAATAGTGTATAAAATAAGGTAAATAAAATAGTATGGAATATACAGTATAGAATAAAGAATATAGAGTATAAAGTAAAGAACGTACTTTATATACTATACCACATATAGTAAAAAAAAGGAATAGAGTATAGTATAGAATATTGAGTGTAGAATATAGAGTGTAAGGTATAGAATATAAAATGAAGTATAAAATATAAAAGAGTGTTTTGGGTCATTGACCTGCGACTGAGGCCGTGCTTTCTGACACAGGCCAGCGCATTTCTCTCCCAAATCACTTGATAGTCTTCAGATTTCATTGTTACCCTGCACAGATTCAAGGCTCCCTGTGCAGCTAAACAGCCCCAGAGCATAACAGTGCCTCCTCCATGTGTCACAGTGCAGACAGTGTTCTTTTCTTGATGTTTAATTTTTCCGTCTGTAAACATAGAGCTGATGTGCCTTGGCAAAAAGTTCCATTTTTGTCTCATCCGTCCATGAAGCTCCCAGAAGCTTTGGCATATTCCAGTGTAGATTTTTTATGATTTGGTGTCCTCCTTGGTCATCTCCTATGTAGTCCACTTTGGCTCAAACGACGACGGATGGTGCGATCCGACACTGATGTTCCTTGAGCATGGAGATCACCTTGGATCTCTTTAGAAGTCTTTCTGGGCTCTTTTGTTACCACTCGGATGATCCGTCTCTTTGATTCGTCATCAATTTTCCTCCTGCGGCCACGTCTAGGGAAGTTATATGTGCACCTGCAGTCAGAGGAACATCTAGCTGCTTGGAGATGGTCTTATAGCCTTTACCTTTATCATGCTTGTCTATCATTTTCCTTCTAATCTCCTGAGACAACTCTTTCCTTCACTTCCTCTGGTCCATGTTGAGTGTGGGACACACCATGTCACCAGACGACACAGTGACTACCTGGAGCCCTATATATATATATATATATACCCACTGACTGATTACAAGATTGTAGACACCTGTGATGATAATTACTGTACACACCTTGAATTAACATGTCCCTTTGGTCACATTAGTTTCAGTCTTTTCTAGGGGTGCCATCTTTTTTGTCCAGGCCTGTTCCCTGAGTTTTTCCTCTTATTGACTGAAGGGTACCAACAATTTTGTCCACATGTGTATATAATATAGAGTTTAAGGTATAGAATATAAAGTAGAGTATAGGGTATGGAATAAAAATTAAGAATAGAATATAGAGTATAGAATATAGAAGAGAGCAGGGGACACCAGGTCGCCCGCAAGGACTACATGAGACGCCTGTGAGCCTTTTCTAAAAAATATCTGTTTCCTACCTTGTTAAATGATTGTTGATAATTATTGTGAGAAATCATTATATATCCGACCCGTGAGACGATTTTATAAAGATCTATTATTATTGTTATTAATGTGATATAAAGCTGATAACACAAACTACAGATCCCATAATGCAGCGCTTCAGCTGTCTTACTGAACTCTAGACTACCTGGGAACATTCCAGCGTCAATCAAGTCGAGCTTCTGTTGATGTATTTAACTCTATTGTACAGTTATTGTAAAACAGCGCCTCACAGTGGTGAAGAGAAAAGTTGACTGAGTAGATGTTTACTGACACTGGCGGTAAACACGTGTGTGTTATTAGTGGAGTGAATGTGGCTGTAATTCAGGAATAGAATCTGAGACTGAACTACGAGACAAAACATCAGGAGAAGCTGAAAACCCTGAATGCAGAGCAGAAGATCCAGAAAGAAAAAGAGTTAAAGAAGAATCAGACATTTCAGCAGATGTTTTTCACCAGAGCAAAATCACAAAGTGAAGCTGGTGTGAAAACAGAGGAGAAATCAGAGTCACATCAGCATGTTATTTACTGATGGAGAGTTTCTGAAGAGCTGCATGATGAAGCTGTGAGACGTCTGGTGTTTGACAGGAGATATTTTTATGGAGAATATAGATTCTAAAATATAGAATCGAGTTCAGAATCGAGTGTAGATTCGAGTGTAGATTCGAGTAGTATAAGTGAGAGGTGTAGACTCACCACTCAGTGACGGTGTGATACGCTGCGAGGCTGTTCTTCAGGTACGGCTGTGGTGCGACGTCGCTGCCAAACGCGTACTGGAAATGTCCTTCTCTCAGACGGTAGGCTTTTCTCCTCGACACCACTGCAGTGAGCAGGTCTTTCAAATGCACCTGGACATCAAGATCCAACAGAAAACCAATATCTTTAATAATAATTGAAAAAATCTTTATTCTCCAACACACACACACACACACACACACGCGCGCACACGCACCTTGAGTGCGCACACCACGGTGCTCACGGCGTCCTCGGTCACGTTGTCGAGTCCCATCTCGAAGGCGCTCACCATCATGCGAGCCTCCAGCTGCCCCCTGGTGGGCAGTAAGAGCGTGTGAGCACTGAGCTTCATCATCTCTTCCTCCTCGGCTCGGGACTCACGAGGGCTGAACGTCTGCGCGCTGCTCAGTGGGTTCTGAGGCTGGAAGCGATGCTGGAGAAAGACAGATGGAGAAGATCAGCAGACATCTAACACACAGGAAAAAAAAACAACGACAACAACAACAACAACAAAAGAAAAGGGAAAAAAAAAAGGAGGAGTTACATCAAATTTCTGGCGCACGGAGGAGAATTTCTTTTTGCCTTTGGGCTTGGCGGGCTTCGAGGCAGAACCGCCGGACCACTGCAGCGAGCCGGGACCCTCTGTTGGGGGAAAAGGATTAAAAAAAAGTCTTCATAGCTGCAGCTTTTGGACTATTTTGTGCAGCACGTGTTGAATGCTACCTGGTGTGGATACGATGATCTGGCAACGCGTGAGAATGGCCAACAGGAAGTCATTGTGCACGTGAACTACAAACAGGGGAAAAAAGGGAAAAAACGTGTCAGAGGAAAATCTGTGTTTTCTGACGTCTTCAGGAGTTTCTCTCCAATACCACGTACAGAGAAACGGGAAAAAAGAGCCACGTTTATATTAGAGCCACGTTTA
>MU551626.1:211523-214847 GCA_024362625.1 Silurus asotus
ACAAGGATGAAGTAATTACTATATTACATTGTTGTGCTTATTAATAATAATGTGACTGTTCCATTGGTGTTTTAATGCGTCTTCAGTCATTCAGTTACACATCTGATACACGGCATCCTCTCTTTAATATTTCTATCTATTCAACCCAACATCCTCCCACACATCCATCTCCATCACCTCCACAGCCTCATCTCTCCTTCTGTTCATCATCCAACCAGGTCCACCTTCTCCATCACTCCAGCTTACTGTCAATTGACTAATTCCCTCATGTGCACAAACAAGTCAGAAACATGGAGTAATGGCAGGCTTTCTTTGTGGTATGGTGTGTTCCAAAACAACCTTAAAGCCCTGCAGCACTTTAAAGAGTCACTCAGATGTCTGGCAGTCTGTTCTTTTTCGATGGTTAAGTCAAAGAAATATATAAAACTCCAAATGCAAGGCAGATGCTCAGGAAAATCCACACCACAGCCGTGGATCAACAGGACGTCCCTGTTTCTTTATGACTCAACACGTCAGCGTTGTTTATGAAGAATGTTCGGGATTAATACTGAGGGATTCAGTTTTTCGAGTTAATAAATAGGTCCGCTTGTATATTTTCCAGACAGAAGGATCATCGTTGATGAATGATGGAGACCAATAGAGTGATAATTAATCATATCTGCCATGTCAGTTTTCCTGGCTTTGGGTTCCTTTTAGCCAGAAGACCACGAGGAGGGAGTGGACCTAGACGCAGCACAGCTGGGGTCCTTCAGGATCATGGGCCCTGTTTCTGTTCTCATTATAACCCGCGTTTTGGATGGCAGCACGGCGGAGCTGAGTGAGTCCAATCATTCCGAGGCGCTGAGTTCGTACGGGTGAGTAATCCCGACCCCAGAACATGGCACAGAGACTCGGGAACTTTCATAAACAATAAAACTTCAAAAGTATCACGTGCTCTTTTCAGATATTCCACGCTGATTAGTCAGGCTGAACAGGAGAAATAAACACACACACACACACACACACACACACACACACACACACACACACACACACACACACACACACACACACAGGGCTCATTCTGCTGTGGGAAACTGTAAAGAGGAGAAGAACAAAACAGACAGAAAGGACAGGAGAGTAGAGAACAGTAAACAATTGCAGGAAGAACAGTAAATAACTCAGAGCTTTAAGAGAACAGTAAAAAAAAAAGAGAGCTGAGATTAGAAAAACAGTAGTGGAAGGAAATGATGGGAGGAGAACAGTAAAGAACAGCTGGGACTCTTCCACACTGCTTCGGAACAACTGGAGGTGGAGATTACAGAAGAGTAGAGTACACTAGAAAACTGTAAAGAACAGTAAATATAGAGAACAGTAAAGAACAGCACAAATTATTAGAGAACAGTTAAAAAATTATAGGGTATACAAGAACAGGAAAGAACATCATAGAACAGTAAATTACACTAGAGAACAGTGCAGGTTAGTAGAGAACAGTAAAGAACAGTACAGATGACCAGAAAACAGTACAGAGCAGTAGGGCACACACAAGAACTGTAGGGTACAATAAAGTTAGTAGAGAACAGTACACAGATCAGTAAAGATTGGTAGAGAACAGTACTCAAAATAGTAGGGTACACAAAAGAAACACTACAGAACAGTACAAAACAGTATCAATGAGTTAAAAACAACAACAATTAGTAGAGCAAAAGTACAGAAATGTAAACAGATAAGTAAAAAATTATTGAAGAACAGTAGAGAACAGTAAAGATTTGTAAAGAACAGTACACAAAACAGCACAGAACAGAAAACAGTAAAGATTAGTAAAAAGAAAACACAGTACAGATCACTAGAGTTTAACGAAGAACAGTACACAGAACAGAAAATATTAGTAGGGAACAGTACATGGAACAGTAAAGATTAGTAATGAACAGCACAGAGCATTAATTATTAGTAAAGAACAGTACACAGAACAGTAAACATTACTAAAGAACAGCACACAGAACAGTAAAAATTAGTAAAGAACAGCACAGCGCAATAATGAATAGTGACGAACAGAAAACATAACAATACACATCACTAAAGAACAGCACACAGAACAGTTAAGAATTTTACAGAACAGTAAAGATTAGTAGGGAACAGTACAGCACAGTAAAGAACAGTAGAGAAGGGGAAAGAACAGTACCAGACAGTAACAATTAGTAATAAACAGTAGAAAACAGTAAAGATTAGTAATTAACAGTAGAGAGGAGTTAGGATTAGTAAAGAACAGCACAGAGCATTAATGATTAGTAAAGAACAGTACACAGAACAGTAAACATTACTAAAGAACAGTACATGTAACAGTAAAGAATTTCACCGAACAGTAAAGATTGGTAAGGAACAGTACAGAGCAGTGCACAACAGTATTAGTTTAGTAGGACTAGTAGTAATAAACAGTAGAGGACAGTAAATATGTGTAAAGAACAGTCCAGAGCAGTAAATATTAATTAAGACAAATACAGAACAGTGAAGTTAAAGAAGGAACAGTACAGAAAGTAGAGAACAGGAGAGAACAGTACACAGAACAGTAAAGAACAGTACACAGAATACTAAAGAACATTACACAGAACAGTAAAGAGCAGTACACAGAATAGTAAAAAACAGCACACAGAATAGAAAAGAACAGTACACAGAATAGAAAAGAACAGTACAAGAACTGTAAAAAACAGTACACAAAACAGCAAAAAACAGTACACAGAACCGTAAAGAACAGTACACAGAACAGCAAAGAACAGTACACAGAACAGCAAAGAACAGTACACAGAACACTAAAGAACAGTACACAGAACAGTAAAGAACAGCACACAGAATAGTAAAGAACAGTACACAGAACAGCAAAGAACAGTACACAGAACAGTAAAGAACAGTACACAGAATAGTAAAGAACAGCACACAGAACAGTAAAGAACAGTACACAGAATAGTAAAGAACAGTACACAGAACAGCAAAGAACAGTACACAGAACAGTAAAGAACAGCACACAGAACAGTAAAGAACAGCACACAGAATAGTAAAGAACAGTACGCAGAACAGTAAAGAGCAGTACACAGAACAGTAAAGAACAGTACGCAGAACAGTAAAGAACAGTACACAGAACAGTAAAGAACAGTACACATAATAGTACAGAACAGCACACAGAAAAATACAGCACTGAAGTTGTTGGTGGAGGTCTTTTTCATGAAGTATTAAAAATAAACCTGTAATGATAATGAAAAGTGGGAAAACCCCCATCCCTCTGCTAGATCCTTTCTTTCTCTCTCTCTCTCTCTCTCTCTCTCTCTCTCTCTCTCTCTCTCTCTCTCTCTC
>MU551626.1:214889-248131 GCA_024362625.1 Silurus asotus
TTTCACACACACACACACACACACACACACACACACACACACACACACACACACACACACACGCACGCACGCACGCAAAGCTGTAGGAGGCTCTCATCAGCAGCAGCATTGAGTGGTGATGTGTGTGTGTGTGTGTGTGTGTGTGTGTGTGTGTGTGTGCGTGTGTGTGTGTGCGTGAGTGAGAGAAACAGTGTGTGTGTTTGAGAGAGAGAGAGAGAGAGAGAGAGAGAGAGAGAGAGAGAGAGAGAGAGCAGTCAGTGAGCAGAAAGACTGGATGTGTAAAGCTGAACACAAGCTCTAGACTTCTCCGAGGTAAGAGAACTTTCTCTCAAATATCCCTATTGATAATATATCATTATTTTATATAATAATTATAAAAAAAACACATTTCTGATCATCTTTATAGTGTGTATGGAGTGTATAGGTTTCAAATAGTTTTAAATGGGTTTATATTTATGAGTTTATTCATTCAGCTGAATTAAATTCAGTTCATTTGCCATTTAGTTGCTTAAAAATGCAAAAGAAAAGAAACTTCAGACAAAATGGTGAATTTCATCAACAAATAATCAAAAGAAATCTCGGTAGAAAAAAAAATGAGTGTGAAATAATTATATATTTAAACACAATACAATAAATGTAAAAATCCCATATTTATTTATATTAATAAGAAATAGTAAAATATTGATCAAATTAGATTATTATGAAAGATTATGAAGTATACATGAATTAAGTAAAATCATTTTTTAAAAGAAAAATAAGCAAATAAAAAAAACAGAAAAAAAAAAAAACATTCTAAATATAAATTTCCTGAATTATTAACTCCAGGTTTTTTCTTCCCAAAACGGATTCATGAATTTCTTATCAAAGCCAAAGCCACACATGGTGTTATTGCTAAATGAATTGGCGAGTAAACGACTGTATAATGACTTTAATAAGTTTTGAGGAGGACCGTGTTTGAGACGGAGTTGCGTCACGGTGACTCGGGTTTCAGATTGAAGCCGGAAAGCCTCCGGTCACTGATCGTGCCTTTAATGGACAAAGTGTTTGCATGTGCAGTACCTGAGGAAGTCAGATTCTAAATGAAAACCAGAAGTGTCCTCATCATCGTCCACAAGGAGCACAATCAAGCTTCTGGATAATTCCGGAGTGCGTAAGAAGGAACACCCCATTCCACATTTGCTCTTATAATGCACTCTGCAAAGATGTTTCACCAGATTATGTGAAGATTCGTGTTTATTCAGCCACAAAGTCAGGTACTGATGTAGGTGAGGTTTCACAATTATCTCAGCAGGGTTGGAGTTCCAGAGCAGCAAACTATGGAAAGCAGATCTTCATGGAGCTGGCTTTGTGCGCTTTCTGTCATGCTGGAACAGGTTTTGGATCTCTCAGTTCAACTGAAGAGCAAATTTAATTTCACAGCATCCAAACACTCATATACGATCGTGGGCCTTCAACTTTGTGGCAACATTTTGGAGAAGAACCATATGGGACACCAGAATTTTCCACCCATATGTAGCTCTTTTCCAAACTGTTACCACAAAAGTTGGAGCAACACAATTGTAAATGATGTCTTTGAATGTTGTAGCATGAAATCTTCCATTCACTTGAATTAGGAGACCCAAACATGTTCCAGCATGACAGAAAATGCACAATGCCAGCTCCATGAAGATCTGCTTTCCATGAGTTGGAAGATGTGAAAGATCTCCTGCTATAGAGCTCCAACCCTGCTGAGATAAATGTGAACTCTGAGTTCACCCCAGGCCTCCTCACCTCACATAAGTACCTGACTTTGTGTCTGTATGAGATCTCACAAATCGCCACAAAATCTAGTGGAACATCTTCCCAGGAGAGTGGAGTTTATTAAAAGAGGAAATGGGGACCACAAAAAAAAAAAAAAATTTTAAAAGAGGTTGATGGCTCATTTGATTTTTTAATACGTAAACAAGGGAGAAATTCTAGAACTCTTCTGTGAAAGGAAAAAAATTTGTTGTAGCACTTTTTTTGGGTTCCTCTAGAATGAAAACCTGAAGAACCTGAGAACCTAAAAAACTTTTTAAGTAGGTCTTTAATGAACCTACATATAATTTGGTAAATGCTCAACCAGTCTTTGGTGGCATAAAAAGCGAGGCAGTTAACTAGCCGGCTAACTCATTTGTGATGGCGGAAAGGCACGCGGTCGCTTATTGTTAGCATACTGATGCGCTGTATGTTTATAGCTCCTGATGTTAGCGGAGAACAGTGTTGAGAATATGCACAACTATCTTTAAAGCTGCTTGGGCATCGAGTTAGGAATTAAAACCTCCAAAGTTGACAAGTTTAGCGACACATCCTGAGGCATTTAAGCTAATGCTAAGTGTTACAAGGTACTCCTTCCATTAAGATCCTAATGAGAAACCACATATAAGCTCCTTATATATATTAATCACACATTTGAACCGATTTTGATGTGAAATGTTTCCACAAAAAAAAAGTTTTATAGAAATCAACACTTTCTGACCAGAATCACAATCCCAAATTCAAGCAGTGCTATAGTGTACAAGCTATCTATCATTGCTAGTCATTGGGGGTTGGTCTGACAATGGCGTCTCTCCATTGATGCTAAATTTCTCATTGGACAACCAAATGACTCTCCAAGATCAGTTCTGAAAAATAATGTCCCACAGAGCGAATGAGGATTTATAGAGCTTTCTGTGACTTGAGTCGGCAGCAGTTACTTCCCCCTTTCCAAGTACAACTTTAACTGCTCTCATCTGAGCCCGAAGCCAAACATTTTCTTTCTGCCAGACTTCCAATCAGGGCTTTGAACTTCACAGATGACATGCCCTTGATTCTATCTAGCTTGAGCTTATACGCACAAATGTTAAGTGAGTGCCAAAAAAGGCGGTCCATACCATAAGCTTTGAATGTGTTTTTTTAACATCTCATTCCACATTTTGTCTCCTTTTACTGTTAAGCTTTACTCTTCTGGAAAGATGTTCCATTAGATTTATGCTCGTTCAGGCGCAAAGTCAGGTACTGATATAGGTAATGTGAGGAGGCCTGAGGTGCAGTGTATTTAGTGATCCCAAAGATGTTTAACAGGGTTGATATATACATACTTTGTGGTATTAAAAAGTTTAGAAACTCGCTCTGTTTACTAGAAAGTACTTTATTTAGCTACGTTTTACACACCATCACCTTCAAAATAGTCCCTTTGCACAGCAATACAGCGTGCCAAGTGTTCCTGCCACTCCTGGAATGTATCCTGGAGGTCTTCTTTTCGAAGCGTGTGAAGCATCTTCTGCTCTTTTCACCTTAAGTCCACAATGATGTCAAATCAACAAGCTTTCAGAATATCTTATAAAAGAGAACAAAGTGCACAGGAGCTAAATCTGGCGAGTGATTTGGGTGGTTGCTAAAGTGAGATCACGTCGTTTCCAGCAAGAAACTCACGTGTGAGGAGTGCTCAATACAGGGTCCGCACGTGGTCAGAATAGCTTATGTGGTAACGCACATGATCAGAATAGCACGTTACACAGCTCTCAATGCAGACAGGATGATGTCTTTCGGCACACTAACTTATGAGATTTGGTGCTCCTTGTGACTGTGCGTGCAGCCTTGTGCTGCCATCTGTTGGCCTGTTAAAAACCTAGTCTTAAAACCTTTTGATACCACCTCGTATATATACACACACATAGAACCATACAATTCTCTCATACTGACCACTGGATGTTCCACATGGCACCTCATGTTACAGTACAATGGCCAGGGTCCTATAGAGGTTTTAGTGTCAGCTGCAGAAGCTGCTTCAAAAAACAGATACTCTGGTGAGGAGAACTTAAAGGAGGAGAAATTGTATCTTGCCTACAGTCAAGCATGGTGGTGGCAGCATCATGGTCTGGGGCTGCATAAGTGCTGCTGGTACTGGGGAGCTGCAGTTTATTAAGGGAAACATGGATTTCAACATTTACTGTGACATTCTGAAGCAGAACATAAATTTATATTGTTATTTTTTACTGCCTTAATCCTTCTGGGTATGGAATTCACCAGAGCTGCACTGGTTTTTGCTGGGATCCCCTTCCATTCCTCCATAATGACATCACGGAGCTGCTGGATGTTAGATACATGGAGCTTCTCCACCTTAATCTTGAGGATCCCCACAGGTGCTTAATAGGCTTTAGGTCTGGAGACATACTTGGCCACTCCATCACCTTCAGCTTCAACTTCACCTACAATGTTCTGCTGGTAACATTGCCTTGCTTGTGGTAACAGTGAGGATTCCAAATACTTTCATCCATTATATTGGTACTAATTGTATTTATACCACAGTGTTTCTGACTGGTGGATTTATAATTTGAAATTGGTTTAATCAGCATTTTAAATAAATGTGCAGTTTTTTAGTACCTGTAACCATAGCGACATACATTTTTAGTTCTATACAGTGGGGGGACAGCTGCTGTAAATAACTGTAAATTTTTAATAAATGGTTAAAGGCACGGGATAAATTTGTCAAACTGGAGAATAAAAGGTTCAAATGAGAAATATAACCAGGAATGGCTCCAGGAGCTAACTCCAACAGTTTTATTTTTAATATAGACATAGAACAAGCCCTACTTTAGTTTTATGTGTGATCCTGAGTAGAGACAACTCTAGTCACTCCCAACTCATCACATATTGATGCGTTCATCTGGATCCCTTGGCGTCATTTTATAGAAGTCTATGGGAGTCATTGCACGTTGAAAAATATAGCCAAAGGGGTACAAGTCTATGGGAATCCCCAAACGTTGAAAAATAATGCCAAAAGGGTACAAGTCTATGGGAGTCCCTACACGTTGAAAAATATAGCCAAAGGGGTACAAGTCTATGGGAATCCCCAAACGTTGAAAAATAATGCCAAAAGGGTACAAGTCTATGGGAGTCCCTACACGTTGAAAAATAATGCCAAAGGGGTACAAGTCTATGGGAATCCCTACACGTTGAAAAATATAGCCAAAGGGGTACAAGTCTATGGGAATCCCTGAATGTTGAAAAATATAGCCAAAGGGGTACAAGTCTATGGGAATCCCTGAACGTTGAAAAATAATGCCAAAGGGGTACAAGTCTATGGGAATCCCTACACGTTGAAAAATAATGCCAAAGGGGTACAAGTCTATGGGAATCCCTGAATGTTGAAAAATAATGCCAAAGGTTTACAAGTCTATGGGAGTCCCTACACGTTGAAAAATATAGCCATAGGGGTACAAGTCTATGGGAGTCCCTACACGTTGAAAAATATAGCTAAAGGAGTCCAAGTCTATGGGAGTCTCTACACGTTGAAAAATAATGCCAAAGGGGTACAAGTCTATGGGAATCCCTGAACGTTGAAAAATAAAGCCAAAGAGGTACAAGTCTATGAGAGTCCCTACACATTGAAAAATAAAGCCATAGGGGTCCAAGTCTATGGGAATCCCTGCACATTGAAAAATAAACCCAAAGAAGTTCAAATGTATGGAAGTCGCTGCACAAGCCAAAGGGGTTCCCAGTGCGTCAAAATGCGATGCCAATGAATCCTGATGGACGCGTCCATATGTGACGAGTTGGGAGTGAGAACGTGTTCTCTAGGCCGAATGTGCCGTATCTAAAATAACAACCAAGCGTTATTTGTATCCATTCAGTCATGTTTTGCATTGTAACTGACAATTACAAATGACTATACTGCCCAAATTGCTACATATATATACTGTACCATACAGCATGATTGCTTTTAAATGCTTCAATCATGCCATTTTCTGTATTTCTCCTACTAATAGCATTTAATAATGTCTATGGTTTATTTAGATGTGAAGGATGGTTGAATCTTGGCTGCTGACCCACAGTTTTTAAATGTACTTTCATTAGGATTAGGTTTGGAAACACTTCTAACAGACAATACAATTCCCAAACAGGGACCCTAGCTCCTTGAGAAAAAGTCTGCTCCCTCTGATTACAGCCTAAACACCAAGGCAAAGTCACAGAATGTTTAGAAACGATCTCTTTCCAGTCCATTACCATAACTCTCTCTCATTCCTTTTCTCTCCTTCTTTCTCACCACATATCGATTTAGAGTCATTGAGAAAACAATGGCTTCTTAAACAGTTGCAGATGAAACCACCGGAAAAAAACCCACCCAATAACAATTGTTCTTACTCTCATCAAACCAAAGATTTTTCTATCAGAATGCATCCCAGAGCCATTTTTATCAAACAAGTAGTCAAACCTAGCAATTACAAAACGTTCTGGGAATGTCCAAGGAATGTTTACTGATTTTTCTTTCCAGAATACAGAAGGGAGTTTTTTTTTTTTTTTTTTTTTTTTTTAAATAACCTCCAGAACGTTCTCAAATGGCTTGTCTTTATAACCATAAACTAACCTTCTGAGAATGTTCTATATAAATACTCATAAATCGCCCTTTTCTGGAAAATAAATGCAAAAGGTTATTTATTGTGACAATTTGTTTGGACCACACATTACGCTAGTCAAATGCAAACTGTATGAGCTTTTAGAAATATGGGGCCTTCAAAGGTTCCTTTGGAGTTCTTTTTCTTTTTCTTTTTTTTTTTCTTTATTTTTGATTTATGAAAAGTGTACTGGTTCCAAAACACAAATTTTACATGGAACACATTTTGGAATTTAAATACTTTTTTTGGAATAAAGGAATAAGGAAATAAAAAATATGTTATAAAGGGTTTTCCAAAATGGGACAAACAAAGGACCCTTAAAACCCCTTAAGAACCTACTGTAGCTAAATGAAAGCAAATTGTTATATTATTGCTCGGTTGACGTTTTGTACTTCCTTTTTGTCAGAGAAGCATGCTATTGTAGAAGCCCACAAGGGACCATTATGGGTTTATACAGTAGTACAATCAAACAACCACCTAGAGTACTTTGAAGAACCCCAATTATTCATGTGTTAACTTAGTGTGTGGAACAAATGCAAATTGTTGGTCAATATTTCTTCTAGAATCTGCCAAAGTGTCTACTGGTACACCAATACCATAATAATGTTCTTGAAGAGTTCTTTTGAGGGTTTGTTGGGAACCACTGCATTTTAACTCTAGAAGAAATCTTAATGGGATAATTGACAAATTCAGTACCTAGAATCTGTCTTGGTACTTGGGCCACTTGTGGAAAAAAGGTTCTCAGGGGTTGTATCTTGGCTATAATAGGGAAAAAAAACACCATAGAGGTAGCTGAAGGAGCTTCTAGGGTGAAATAGATGATAAGGTAGAGGATCAGCAACCACTTATGATCAATCTGTTGTGCATTTTTTTCTAATACATGTTGTTCTTTCGCTCGTTATTTCCCACCAAACCTCCATTTCACTGTTATCTAAAGACAGAGAAACATTACAGACAGAAAACTATGGCTGCTCAACTGGCAGTGGATGAAACCACAACAGCTACAGCTTTTTTATTGAAGAAATCGTTCTCGTCGCCATAAAGATTCACGGAAATGTTATGGACGCTGTTTCTGCCAATTTTCACTGTATGTTAATTGACAGTTGATGCTTGAAATTTCTCTTGTCTGGTCGTTTCTCTTTATATCCCTACCTGTATTTGACTTACTTTTATACACAACACTGTTAATTCTGGATGCTGATTTGTCATAACAAAGTTGATTAACAGCAGCGCTGACAATCTTGTAGAAGCAAACTCAATTCAATTCAATTCAATTTAATTCTAATTCAGATCAATTCAGTTATATTAAATCCAAACTAATTTAGTATAAATTTAGTTGATTTCAATTCAGTTCAATTCAATTCAAGTCAATTTTATTTGTAAAGCACTTATAACAATGATCATCATCTTAAAGCAGCTTTATAAAAGTAAACAGCTTATAAATCTACATTTTAACATCATAAATCTGTCCCTATACGTTTATCCCTAATGAGTTAGTTAGTGAAGACTGTGGCAAGAAAAATATCCCTGAGATGGCATGAGGAAGAACACTTTAGAGGAACCAGATTCAAAATGGAACCCATCCTCATTTGGGTGCCACCGAATGTCTAAAAAAGTTCTATCATTAAAAAAAAAATTTGGGAAGAAGGTTGGTGTGCCTTTAACATTTATGAAAGGAGTCTATCTATGGTGGTTCATCACTTGTATGAACAAATGTCACCTGACCATAAGATTTGGTATTTGCTTTTTGACCATCCCATTCCACATTTAGTCTCTAGGTGTTCTTTTAATAAGCTCCACTCGTCTGGGAAGATGTTCCACTAGATTTTATAGAGATTTGTGTTTATTCAGCCACAAAGTCAGGTACTGATGTAGGTGAGGTGAGGAGGCCTGGAGTGCAGTTAGCATTCATATTTATTAAAATCTTCCACTAACCCATGGTAAGCATATATTTGTGAAGCTGGATTTGGATCTCCTAGTTGAAATGAAGGGAAAATTCCAGTCTGTGCAGTTTTGGGACTCCAGGATGTGTCGTTGAGAAAATAAACAGTAACCTGCCAGTGATTATTATTCTAAACTATATATTCCTGTAGCTTTTTATTCCATTCTAGTCACTGACATACTGTAAGCCGATCCAGCGACTTGAGTTTGACCGAGAGTCGTCCGTCCTGAAGCGAATGTCAAACCATTAAACTTCCCTCGGCAGCTTAGCTACGCTTTCCAAACGTTTCAAACATGAGCCAGCGATTTCCTTCATGGGAAGCGAACAACCACAGGAGTGTGATTGGCCATAATGTATTACCTCTTTCCCATGACTAAGATGTGTGAGGCAGGATTTGTTTTTCCTCCTGCAATTAAATTGGCCTAAAACCTTAAATCTAACCTTCAAAATATTTCATGCGAATTGAGTGATGAGAATTAAAGACGGATTTTCTTTCTGGGCTCCATAAAGTCATTATTTATTTAGCGAAATGTCTAACCTAATTAGTCATCCAACTGACCAAATAAACGTCCATTACTGTAGCTAGCAACATTGAGAAGGTTGTTGTGAGTTGGGTTGCTTTAGAGAATTGTGCTTTTTTGTGTAAATTACTTACATAAAATATATATTTTTAATTGCATCTGATGAATTTTCATTCTCAAAGACATGTAGCTAATGTTGCTTGTTGCTATCTGATGCTAGCATTATGAGGTTGGGGGAAATCATCCAATGATTTTTTCTCATTCTAAAAATTCAGAGAGTTTGGAAGGCGTGGATAACCTCACAAAAACACCTAAATCATGCCTGCTGTGTTTTTCTTTTTTATTATTTCATTTTGAGACTTTGCTTAAAGACCCAAGAAGTTGGTTTAGTTCTACCTGTGATTTACTCAGTGCCGATTTGTAACTTGAGTGGCTGAACAGCTGGCAATACTCTGTGTCAGTCAAGTACTTGCAATTACAGCAATTTCCCATCACCCCCACCCATCTGCAGAACCAAATTTGGATCAGGCTCGTTATGCTTGGCCTTGGTTCATAGAAGGACACTCAATGGCACTGACAGACATTCTCTTGGATAACGACGTAATATAACTTGGCTTGCTTTTTCCACACATAACACAGGTGTTTTTTTTACACTCAAGGCTAATTATAAAACAGAACTTTTAGCACGGACTTTCATTGATTACAATATAGGGTCCTTGCTTTTTTTCTTGCCAGTTTGGAAGTAAAAAATACTTGTAACATAACACCAACTCTAAAACTTACCACTGCAATACTCAAATTATATCAGACATCACAATAGTTATACAACCCCAATTCGAAAAACGTTGGGAATGATTTACACATACTATAAATTCATATCCTATTTACAATAATAATAATAAATCACATAGCAACTGTTTATACTGAGAATATATACAATGTTAAGGACAATATAAGGTCATTTTGTATTTGATGGCCGACCAGGTCTCAAAAAAGTTCCATGACAGGACAGGGCCATGTTTTGCACTGCGCTGCATCACGTCTTCTGTCTGTGTACATCTGGGAACTGAGGAGACCAGTTGCTGATGCGCCAAATGTTTTCAAATGTTTAAAGGTTTTCTGGAAAGGGTTTTTCTGTTCTTTGAGACTTCTGATGATATTATGTGCTGTAAATGATGAGATAGTTCATTGTTTTGCAATTTGATGTTGAGAAACATTATTCTGAAATTGTTCCACAATTTGTACACACAGTCTTTCAGACTGTACCCCATCTTGATGCTTCCATCCCAACCTAGAGCACTACTTTAATTTGGTACACACAAAGCACCGAACCCTACACCCTGTAAATTGATGCTAGCAGATGGTTGCTTAGCCAATTTCCCATATATTAAATAAAATCCATTTCGCACAAGAAACTCTACTGCCTTAGATCCAATGAGGTGAGGAATGACAACTCCTCATTCTGGTGTAAAATTGACTTGTAGTCTATACAACAAATTAATTTTTATTAATGGTATGCAGAAGATGATTTAATCCAGAATGAACTGCTGAATTTTTTGTTTAAGTGAATAAAAATTGTAAATCAATTTCATAAATCCATTATTAATAATTGATGAGACTCTCCTGCGACCCCATTTGCATCTCGAGACAATCCATGACTTCAGGTTTTGTGTAGAACTTTATAAATAACGGTTTCCTAATGAAAATGTTTAATTTATCTATCATGTTTAGTCTACATTTGTATATTCAAGCCTCCTTAAAGTGGTTTATATACAGAACTGTCAGTAGGGGTTGTGTAACTTCAGGATATGATCAAATCTTCTTGGCATCTTATTACAGCTTCATTTCTGTAGTAAAAACACATGTGAGAAAACAAACATTGTAACAGCTCGAAAAATGACAGAGAAGTAAATCTGTAATGGATTTATTCTTTCATTGAAGGTCACGGTGCTTGCACAAGACACGGCCAAAATAACTATGGGACCAAGTTTTTGGAGCCTTTGTGTCCTCTTGTGTGCCTGGACATGGGGAAAAAGTATGGGCCTGTCACGGAGAAGGAGAGCCTGGGAGGAAAAGGGAGAAGATGGGCCTAAAAAATGCTCATACACTTTCCTGGTCCCCGAGCAGAAGATCACAGGGCCTATCTGTGCAAGTCGTGGCCCCTCGCTTCCGGACAAGGATCGGGTAACCAGGATGGACATAGCAGATGTCCGTGAGCTGATGTCCAAGCAACGGCGTGAAATCGACACCTTGCGGATGGTAGTGGATGTTGATGGCAACATGGTGAATGAGATGAAACTGCTACGGAAGGAGTCTCGGAACATGAATTCACGTGTCACGCAACTCTACATGCAGCTGCTACATGAGATAATTCGCAAGCGGGATAATTCGCTGGAGCTCGCACAGCTTGAGGGACGCATCCTCAATGCAACAGCCGAGGCATTGCGGCTCTCAGCCCGCTATAAGGATCTTGAAGCCCGGTTCTCTAATCTTGCCGCTGTGGTCAATAACCAGTCTATTCTGATCAGTGCTCTGGAAGAGAGGTGCCTGCAGGTGTACGGGAATCATAGGCAGGAACCGCTTCCCCCGCCGCTCGTCCAGGTTGTTCCCGAGAACATTCCGGTGCACGTGCCCCGTCTTTCCAATGAGATCCAGAGGGTCCACGGCCGAGCTTTACCAAGGGAAAGGGGATCTAGATCAGGCTTAGAACCTACTGAAAGTACCCTGGAACTCAAACGACCACAAACTGGCAACTTCAGTTCAGAAGGTAAGTGAGAATAAGTTTCTAAGAGATACCCAGACAGAAGCAAATGGCAAGTTAAGGGTTTTTTAGATAGTTAAGGTTTTTTTAAAGATTCTAGATTCCTCAAGCGGTCTCCATTGTCCAAAACGGAAAGAAGATTCTAGGTTTAAAGTTTAGCAAAGCAAGAAGAAGGTAGAGGTGAAGGGGAGCATATTAGCCAATATATGCTTTAATATAAATGAGCTATCTTGGAACATTTAGGGGCTTAAAACACGGGGGATAGTATTACTACTAATTTCTTTAGGATCAGGTAAACGTGGGATTACAAAAACAGCCCGGACGTCTCGCAGTTCCAGTCCTGAAATTAGAGTCCATACATATGTCAGCTTTTTTGGCCCGAAAATCAGACTTTGCACATTTTTCGACATATTTCAAGCTCTCTGTTTTCTTTCAGTCCGACAGACCACAAAGTATGTGACAGCCAAGCTCCATGAGTGTCCAAGATATTTTACCAACCAGTCAGCACAATTTTAATGCACTGCAACCACGAGTAGGAAGTGTTCATGTTTGTTTTGACTCCCTACCTGTCTTCTGTTCACCCTTTCATTCCAATTCTACTTCATGAAATGCATTTGCCAGGGTTGAAAGCTTTATGAGGAACTCCTTTGTAAAGTTTTTCAACATTTCAGCTTTGCTTTAATTGGCACATATTTATGTTCCTAATGAGCAAGTCGGGGGTGAGGGAAAAACCTCTTGAGATGTCTTGAGCAAAGAACTCTGAGAGGAATCTCAGGAAACTACAAATACATTAACAGCATTTGGCTTACATTTATCTCAGTCATACAACTGAGCAGCTATGGGGTTTAGAGACTTGCTCAGGGGCCCAAAAGCTTAGTGTGGATGGGATTTGAACTCATGACCTTCAGATCCCAAAATCCAATACTAATCTACCACCTCCTTCTGTGGCTCCCGAACTAAAGGGAACTTATGCTTATCTAGTGATACTGGGTCTATTGCGCAATTATAAACCATCAACACTGCACAATAGGACCCTATTAAGTCAAACAATATTAAGGGTGTGTTAAAAGTTTAATCTATGATGAAACTATACAATACAATGTGTATTGAATTTAAGGTTTATTTGTTGTTTCCTTCTGGAATTTAAGGTCCTTTCCGTGACTGCCTCCATGCAATGCAGGCTGGACATGCTACTACTGGAATGTACCTTCTTAAGCCAGAAGGTAGTGACAGGCCTATGCAAGCATGGTGTGAACAAGACGTGGACAACGGAGGCTGGACCATCATCCAGAGAAGGAAGGATGGCTCTGTTAACTTTTTCAGAAACTGGGAAAGTTACAAGGTAAAGTGTAACTCCACATTAAGTCTTTTCTTTTTAAAGGTACAAAGTAGAGCCTTGCGTTGGACTGTTTTTTTTTTTTTTCAATCCCGCTCCTGCTAAATTTCGGAATATTACCGCCAGTTCCTGCAATGTCTGTTTTACTAATTATGTCACAGTTTATTAAGATTGTGTAGAAATTTAGACAAACATTAGGGCTACAATTAACTTACAGAATAATAACAGACATTAACCATTAAACTAATAGTAAAATAAAGCAACGCTAACATAAAACAGCACACACGACAAAAAATTTGTTTTTTTTATTAGCCCTAAAAAACTCTTACTTAGAAACAACTATTAAACAAAACATTACAATAAGCAGGATCTGTGGAATGGTGGGACTCACACTATATTCATTTTCCCACCCACTCCTACCCACGGTAAAGGTAAACCGCCTGCTCCCACTAGATTTCGGGGCTCTATTGTGGGCCCCCATGTACAAAAAGCTTCTACTATAATGTTTTGGCTAATTACAGATTATACAAAAGCCCTATTCTTTTGCTCCAATCAGGGGTTGGAGCAAAAAAATACCAAGAAATTGTGGAGAAAAAAATAATTATAGGCAATATGTGAAGCTTTGACTCAATTCAAAGTAGACAAAAATTCAGTGAATGCAAGTAAAAAAAAAATATGTCACCATTCAATCTTTGGAAGTTTGCTAGTCAAATGCATACATTGATTGCATTATGAATCCGAAGTATAATACTATGCAAATAACCATGATAGACGATTTGGCGTCAAGGCTAGTTTGTCAAACGTCACTAAAGAAATCATGCTAACAGAGGATGAACTAGCAGGATTCTACATGGATAAACTTGCCAAACTAATGGAATTGGAAGCTGAGCATATTCACACTCGATATAAGGAATAAAAAAAACATGATTATACTTGGAATTGTAATTATGCAGGAGTAAACATATTCATTATCAATAATAATTCAAGTAAAATTCAAATTCACCAAAATAGCGCAGTATTAAAGTATAATTACTCAAGTATTTTTTCACCCAAGGCTCCATTATTCTTTCCCGTCCCTGTAGACAACAGCAAAATAGCCTGTCTTGAACAAAGTGCCAAAAAACAGAAGGCAGCAAAGCAGGAAGGCACACTCTGTGCCAAACCTCTTTATGTTCTTTCCAAAAAGACTGTGGGTCCTTTTTGCACGGGAATCTCCAAGGAATCGATACATGCTCTCGAGGCTGTCGTGGGTGATTGAGGGTACTGTTCGACGTAGCCAGAAATGCGATGCCCCATTATTTCTGCTTAACACTGACTCTCTGAATACGTCTCGCCTACAAGTGAAAGATGACTCTTGAAAACCTCAAGACATTTGTCATGATTCCAGGACCTAATGGAAAACCTCGTTCTGAACCAAAAGGTTTATGTTACTTCTCCGTCTTCAGGAAATACAAATTGCGCCTACTTGCGTAAAATTCACACAAATGACACAGTCGCTGTCCAATATTTATATGTGGTCGAGCACAGATTGAGATATCAGCATTTTTCAACTTTTGCTTTGGAGCAAGCGAATAGATAGTTAATCGGGGAGGAGAAGGTCTGGTTTCGTGTGCATTTGCATGCAAACGATTCAAGACAGTCCTGATTCCTTGTTTATGGCAGGTTACTGAAAAGTTACTAAATCTACTTAAACAGAAACAAGCTCCCCTTTCTGTTCTGAACTAATGTAGTAGAGCAACACTATAAATACAATCTGATTTCTTTTTTATTCCACTCCAGCAAGGATTTGGCAACATAGATGGTGAGCACTGGCTGGGCCTGGAAAACATCTACAACTTGGGCAAGCAAGGAGATTACAAGTTGCTGGTGGAGCTTCAGGACTGGATGGAAAAGAAGGTGTACGCAGCCTACAGCAGCTTCCATCTGGAGCCTGAGAGTGAAGCGTATCGACTTCGACTGGGCACTTACCAAGGCAATGCTGGGGATTCTTTGACCAGTCATAATGGCAAACAGTTCACCACACTGGACCGGGACAAGGATGCCTTCACAGGTTACTATTGATTCAGACATACATAGTCCATTAATGGTTTGTTTGTTAATAACTATTCGTGTTGGTCAAATGCGTTATTTTATAGGTCTCATTGATGGCATGATAAAAATTAGGGATGTGCATCTCTATAACTAAGGCTGATCCGATTCACATCTCGATGCATAGCCAGCGATACGATGCATCAAAGATACATACGAAGCAGCTACCGACGCGATACGATTAAGATGCAGTGCGATCCAAATTCGATTCTTTTCAACACAATGCGATTCAATGGAATACGATGCATTGTGATGCAATATTGTTCAGGTTTTTTTCTATTGTTCAGTTTACTTAAGTGCTTTCTGAATTCTAATGCTTGGCCCCTTTCACAAACAGGCCATAGTAAGATGCAGCTCCACTTCTCTACAAACAGGCCTTTGGAAGATGCAGCTCTACCTCTACCATGTCAATCTGTATTCTATGTGCCTCTCAGGACATGCCTCGGTCTCCATAGTATTGTGATACGTCATATTCACGCAGCAGCAGCGGTGCTCTCAGAAACGAGGAGAAACCAATCTAAATATCAAATATTAGTCACAAACTATTGGTCACTTTCTGAATAATAAAAGTATAGAGCATCTACTACTAATTATATATAAAAAAAAATTCTGACGCATCACATCGTTGACTTGTATGCCGATGCACAGATGCGATACAGTAAATTTTACCATCTTTTATAAAGATACTGTATGGTTGTGGACACAAAGACAAGGGTTTCAGAGACTTAAGGGGTCGAAAAGATTTTTTTGAGTATGGCTTCATTCCACAGAAAAAAAACAAAAACAAACAATGAAAACGGAAAGGACCACCCCCTTACCTTTTGACTATATATTTGTGGGGCAACTTTGGTGTACCATATTTCATAGGTCGTACTAATTTGTCGTTCCTTTGCAATTCCAGGAAACTGTGCTCACTTCTACAAAGGTGGCTGGTGGTACAATGCATGTGGCCAGACCAATCTCAACGGCGTCTGGTACTCTGGCGGCGTTTATCGCAACAAGTTCCAAGATGGTATCTTCTGGGCCGACTACGGCGGAGGTTTCTACTCCATGAAAGCTGTGCGCATGATGATCAGACCTATAGACTGAAGCAAAAAGCAAACAAACCAAGCCAAAACCTGAACATAGTTGAAAGCCTCTATCTCTGTGCATATGCAGTGGAAAAACTGAAAAGTTTAAAGAGCTGGAAAAGAACTCGCAATTCCGATTTTAAGTAGATAAAAAGGTCAAACCGATTCCGCTTTTTACGAGCCCAGATCTTTGGAGGTTCCTGTGCACATAAGGCTTTTATACAACTGCATCATGATTAGACAATAAATCAAAGGTGCATGTAGTTTTCATGGATATATTTCACTGCAGGGACCCTTATAAAATGCCATTGTGGTTTCCTTCAAGCTTATTTGTGAATGCGTTCATTCATTTCTGCTTTTATTTAACAATCCTTCCACTTTGCTTGCTCAGAGTTGTGGTCACAACAGCCTGAGAAGGTCAGCCAAGAGATCTAAATTGAATTAAATTTTATTTGCCTGATATTTTGAAGCTTTGGAGTTAGATTTTAAACAAATCAGGATCAGATTGCATCTGCTTCATGGTCATCCACAAAATACAACTCTGGTGAAAGAATTATGAGGTGCCACACCTTCTGCAATGGTTTTGCTCAAACTCATTTCCCATAAGCAAAGGGACAATTCAAATGACCAAAACCAATTTCCAAATTTACAAAGGTTGTAAAGGTCTAGCTTTTCATTGGTTGAACTAGTTAATTTCAATGTTGGTACACTTCCCCATCACCCAGGTCCCCAGGCCCCCATGGTGCAAATCTTCAAACAGATACCCTTATAGCTCAGTGGTTAAGACTCAGGGTTGCTCAATGGAGGGTAGGGGGTTCAAGCCCTGGTATCACCAAGCTGCCACTTTTGGGCCCTTATCCATCTGTGCTCCAGGGGTGCTGTATCATGGCTGACCCTGCACTCTAACCCTAGGTTTCTAACATCATTAGGATATTTGAAGAAAGAATTTCACTGTGCTTTTCATTCAATCCAGAGCGGCTTAAAACTGAGCACTAGCAGGGTAAGGGCCTTGCTCTGGCACCTAAATGGGTGGTGATGGGATTTGACTGGCACTCTTCTGAAGTCCAACACCTTAACCACTAAGCTACTATTGTACCTCCACCTCCAATCCCACTTGTCTGTGTCTGAAAACAACCATTCTGAGAAGGTTTGAGCAAAGCTACCTCAGTCTGCACCTAAGCGATCTCTAATGTGATTCGATTTTAGTTAGTTCTCTCAATTGACTCGACTACAAGATGCTGGGTTTTTGAGTGGTATCATACCTGACCTTTATTGTGCAGGTGGGGCATTTGTGAACCCCCGAAAGACTAAATGAAAAGACTGTACCTTGCAGTAGCTTTCATAGAACTGAAATACATCAAATTTGACTAAACTTCAATTCAATTTAATTTAATTAAATTCAAGTTTATTTCTATCGTGCTTTTTTACAATGGACTTAAATCAGCTTTACAAAGATAAAGCGGTTATAAAGATGTATAAATGTGTATTAAAACTATCTACATTTAATGCCTAGAAGTTTGTTCCTTATAATTGTAAGGTTGTCCCTGATGAGTAAGCCAGTGGCGACTGTGGTGGGAAAAAAATCCCTAAGACTTCACAAAGAAGAAACCTCAAGAGAAGTAACCATCCTCATCCCGAATCTTCATACATTACAGTTCTATCATTGTTGAGGTGTGCGGAGATGGGTGCTGTTCATGCAACCTGTGGTCCTGAACCATTGTCTATAAAAGTTCTTAGGATGCTCAATAATTTTATGGATCTTTGGTGAAGTGAAGAGAACTCCATCCAGAGGTATGGATGAATCGGGCAGATCTGAAGAGAAAAAATTGGCAGGAACTCTGGTCACTGGTACAGAGATAGATAGCGAGAGAGAGAGAGAGAGAGAGAGAGAGCGATGGAATGAGAGAAAGATTTTAAAAACCTTCTAAAAGCAGGTAAAAAAAAATTGATACTAACCAGGACCGTTTCTAGGCATAAGCAAACTAGGTGGTGTCAACTAGGGTGCAATTAGCTGGGGGTGCCACTTAGCGCCCCCTGTCTGCTCTTGCCCTCGCCCATTTAAATTATTTACCAGTGTAATATACAGTACATTTTGACATACTTGTATTCAGGCAGTTTTGCAACGATTAATAAATGTGTTTAAACTTTTTAATGGAAGGTTGCGGATGATTTGTATGGTGTGGGGGTGGAACATCAGGGGCGTGGTGGTATGTGGGGGTGGGGGGTGGTTGGGGGTCTATTAATGGAAATCTCTCTTAGGGTGCCAAAACGGCTAGAAATTCCCTTGATAGTAACTCCATAAGCTTTAGATTCAGATTTCTGTAAGAACAAATTCTGTATAAAGCAACAGAAGAGCTTATCAAGATCCGTTCTAAGTTTCAGGTTACCCTCGACCTCCCCCGAATAAACGTCGCTTTTAATGCTGAGACGTATCAAAGTCACTATATTATTTTGCCATTCTTCTTTTCACGTTTTGCAGCTAGAGACTGCTTAATGACTTTGGCACAGCGCTCCAGACTGCCATGCTTTATGTCTAAACAAGTTCTTATGAAGTCAGAGTACTACGGAAAAAAACACCACCACTATTTCATTGTGCAATGCATTGAAATCAAATCCAGAGCTGAATATTTTGACGTATTACAAAAATAAGAACGAATTATGGACTAATTCTGGTTGTCTTTTAGGAAAAAAAAACAACAAAAAAAAACAAAAGGAAACTGCAGCCCAAGCAAAAGGCCTCCGAGGGGTACGGGCACAGACAACGAGAACCAGATTTCTGAAAACCCAAACAGAACTCTGAGAAAAAAAAACAAGGAGAGTGAGGCGAGTTGGTGGAGGTGGGGAGAAAAAAAGTGGTTAAAAAGGAAGTGAAGGTTTTTTTTTTGCTCTCCTCTATAATACAAAGGTTGTGTTTGATCTCAGGAGTCGGGAAAAAAAATCCCAGTGGGCAGTAAACTCAAGCGGTGGCTAAACCGCCGCTTGGACCGCAAGGACTTACAGGAGCCTCGAATGTCAATGTAGCTTGAACGTTCCCTGGCGTCAAAATATTATGCATCCGTGACCTCAAAATATGCTGTCAGGAGTATCGTGTTACTCTAATCCGTTCGATAAGGAAAACAAAGCGCTTTCGGATGATGAGCAGTGTGATCGATTGCTAAGTCAATATAGCTAGGTTATTCCTACATGACCTACAGGTCTGTCAAACACATCACTCATCACCAAGGAGTCAGCGAAAGTCTCCGTGCTGACAGAATGTGCGACTGGATCCTGAACGTTGTGAGGTAAAATGCTTTTAACAGGCTGCGAGTTGACGTCGTGTTCACAATTCTTGAAATAACACAGCTTTTCTTTTCTTCGGATTCAATTGAAAACACGTCCACCGTCTGCAATTTGTCAAAATCACGCATATGAAGGGCTCCTTTAAAAGAATCACTAATTTCCAATCAGGAAATGTCATTTTCATGGTGTTGTTGTTGAATTTACAGTATAGTGACCGGTTCAAGTGCAAACCACACACTCGTCATGTTAAATGTAGCTGAGTTTAATAGAAGACCAGATGGGAATCTGACTCTCTCACACACACACAGCAATTTCAACTTCACCCATTCTTTTTTTCCTTTACGGTGAGGTTTATTGCTACATAAACATGTTTTAAACAGTTCACTGAAAGTTTCATGGAAACACATTTACTCTGTGTTTGGAAAATTTGCTGCTGCCCTAAAAAAGTCATACATAAGGTATTATTTATGACACCTGCAGGCCGTGAATTTTACACCTTCAGTGGGGTCCTACCTGAATCAATCATCTCTTTATACCTTTTTATACCTACCTGAATCAATCCATCTCCACCACAGCCATAGAAACCATCAATATTATTGGTTACGGCTCTGGGAGACAGATCAGGAGGTCGTGAGTTCAAACCCCGATATCACCAAGCTGCCACATTTGGGGCCCTAACCCTCAACTCTGTGTGCTCCAGGGGTGCTGTATGATGGCTGACCCTGTGCTCTGACCACAGCTTATTACAGAAATAGAATAACAATTTCCCTGTGGGATAAATACAATTTTCTAAAATAATAATAAAATATGATACATTTAAATATACATTTATGGGATTTCGGAGCTTAATAGTCAAGGCATTGGACTTTGGTTTGGAAGGTCATAAGTTCAAATCCCAACACTACCAAGCTGCCCCTCCCAGGTTCTTGAAGCAAGGACCTTAAACCTCAACTGCATGCCACTCTGGATAAGGGCATCAACCAAATGCCTTAATGTAAACGTTAATTTGCCAGACACCCATAGGATGTTACGGTAGGAAGGTTGGGATTTTGGACTTCTGATCAAATAGTCATGTGTTCAAATCCCAGCTTCCCAACTGCTGGGTCTTTGACCAAGGCCCTTAACCCTCAAGTGCTCAGCTGTAAATCGTATGCAGAGCGACCTATATTTTAACTTAAGGGCCTTGCTCAGGGGCCCAGCATGCAGGCAACTTGTTGTGGATGGAATTTGAACTCGCCTTTTGAATCTAATACATTAACCACTAAGCTTCCATGTCCCACACTGATACCCAAGTGCAGTATATTGTAGTTATAAGCTCAAATCCCCATTCCACCAAGCTTCCATTTCTGGGCCCTTGAGCAAGGCACTTAACCTATAACTGCTCAGTTGTTGTTGATATACTTGTAAATCTTTCTGAATAAGAGTGTCTTCCAAGTGCCAAATAAAGGAGAAGCAGAACATTTAAGAGAAATGCTATAAAAAGAAAAGAATGGACTATTGGAAAAATATATTAAAATGTAGTCATAAGTATAAATGGATAAAAGCTTTATGTTCTTTTTTTATTACTAAATAAATGTGCTTGCTTTAAATATGAAAAAAAAATTTGGACAAACATTTGTAGACACCGGACCATAAGATTGACATGCTTTTTGAACCATTCGATTTCCACATTGAGTCCCCATTTTCTGTTATAATAACCTCCACTCTTCTGGAAGGCTGTTCCACCAGAGATTGTGGAGATTGGTGCTCATTCAGCTATAAAGTCAGGTACTGATGTAGGTGAGGTAAGGAGACCTGGCGTGCACTCAGGATTACATTGCAATCAAGCGAGTCAATCAAGATCTTTTACTCCAACCATGAAAACTATATCTTCATGGAGCTGGCTTTGTGCACAAGGGCTTTGTCGTGTTGGAACAGGTTTGGGTCTCCTAATTCAAGTGAAGGGAAGATTAAATGCTAGAAATGGTGTGTCTCCAATATTAGAGAGAGAGAGAGAGAGAGAGAGAGAGAGAGAGAGAAAGAGAGAGAGAGAGAGAGAGAGAGAGAGAGAGAGAGAGGGAGATGATGCTAATGAATATATTTGAGGGGTCAAAGACATCTCATTGGGGTGCACTTCTCTTGCTCATCTCAATCCGTAATCTTATCCACTGTGCTACCACTTGAACAAAAATTCCCACAGCTACGATTACTCAAAATCTAAAGATAAACCTTACGAGAACAATCTGTATTGGGAAGTTTGGTTTTGTGATGGCTTACTCAGCTTAGGTTAGCTTAACTTAGCATTAAAATTGCTTATGCCAAAATCATCTAGCATTACTTAGTCTTTTTCTTTCGGCTTTTTCCATTAGGGGGCTCCACAGCAGATCATCCATCTCCATACCCCCTGTCCTCTACATCTGCCTCTTTCAAACCAACTACCTGCATGTCTTCCCTTACCACATTCATAAACCTCCTCTTTGGTCTTCCTCTTTTCCTCCTTCCTGGTGGCTCCATCCTCAGCATTCTACTACTGATATACCCCATGTCCCTCCTCTGCACATGTCCGAACCATCTCAATCTCACCTCCATCATCTTGTCTCCAAAACATCCTACATGGGCTGTCCCTCTAATAAACTCATTTCTAATCCTGTCCATCGTCGTCACTCCCAACAAACATCTCAACATCTTCAGCTCTGCTACCTCCAGCTTCAAAATACAGCCAAGTTTGCACCAAACAATATAGAAGCTTTACACATTAAACTATATATAATTAAAGTAAGTAAACAGGAGACTCCTCCAGCACTGTTCAACTGGTAGCACCTTCTCTCAGGGTAAGAGGTAAGTATACCTCAAGACTCTTCTCTGTTCTGGCATTGAGATGGTGGAATGAACAGGTTTGTCGGGACGCAATAAAAACAATAGATGTTTTTAAACTGGGTATCAGAACAGAAAGAAATAACTTGAATACGTAACTAGGACAAGGAGGAGATTAGCGAGACTTCCAATCAAGAAAGAGAAATTCATGGATTATGCGAATATGCAAATGAGATAAGCAAGACTTTAAAAAATAGAGGTGGAATCTCAGAGAAATTTGTAAATGAAAAAAATACAAAAAAAAGTAAGTCGTTTTTTGGATTGATTTTTTGTACTTGCAAACGTCAGTCAACTTGTGCCCTTGCTGTTTGGGATGTGCCTCTTAAAAGCTCGTAGGACGTACCGACTGACTGCAAAAAAGCTGTTTTGCTCCTTTGGTAAAGTAAAATGTTTATGTCAAGTGATAACAAAGATAAGTTCAGTATGTTTAAGTAAATTTTAGCAAAGTAAAATAGTATTTACATGTTAACTAGCTTAACCAAAGCAATGTAACAAATTCAACGCTTACTTTATAAGTCTAAGTGCCTGCGAGAATAATTTACTATTTACTAATAATCTATTAATTGTTGGTTATGTCACAATTTGAGCAGCAGGAAAAAGGAATGAAAGCCACCCTGCAAGTGCGTCCGCTCAGAGACATCGTTTCCGACATCGGTTGTCCACATACTGCTCAGTAAAGTTAAGCAAAAATTGATCTTTATGGTACAATCAGGATTGCAAACTCCACTGCTGAGCTCAATTACAGGATGCTTCAGTTTCAGCCAAATGAATAAATTATAAAAAACCAGAGATCTCAATGTCGTTCAAAAACTCCTCACAGCTTTCAAACATTGGATGCAAAAAAAAAATAATCATAATGTAGGTCAATCATGCACCGATTTAAAAATCTTACAGATGTTCTACAGATGGTTGAGCAAAAAATATAGGTTATTTTTTATATGCTTGCAAATCATTCTTTCTTTATGTGAGACTATTTATAAGAGAACAAGCCAAAAAGTAAGACCGTGAAAAAGGAGAGGGTAAAAAAAATAAAAAAACGAAAGGGCGTTGCTATGAGACTTCCAGCTGACGTTTTCCAGTCCACTGTGAAATCACGCTTTGTCAACAAGTTTAACAAGGACCATTAAGGCAAAGACGGAGGAGTAAAGGAGGGCGATCCAAAAGCTTAGGAATTTTCGGCCTTATAAACAGATTCGGTCTTGGCAAGTCTCGGATCTCTTCATGAAATGTGGATTAAGACGTCCACTCATTGTAAATCCTAATGAATCCCATCTTCTCGTGTCTTTCGGCTCGGATGAATGCGGGCTTTTGTGTATGGGGTGGCATGACAATCTGTGTAACTTTGCTTTAAACATTCAATTAGTTTGTATGGACAAATGACAAATTTCTAAATAACATTTCAGAAACGAGGAGTAAATCTGTTGTTCTGAATCATTGGTTCCCTGAACGAGGAACTAATTCGATTAAATAATACAAAGTACGTTATTTTCGGTATCGAAAAATAACAAAAGCGGCCTCATATTTTTTTTTTTACTATTTTTACTATTGCAGCTCTGAATAATATAATAGCTGTACCTGAGCCACACCTTACATACACCTTATATACAATACTTACAGTAAAACCAGTAGCACTCTGTGTATTTCACCCCCAGGCCTTCAGTGATGTCCTTCCTGAATCAATCCACCTCCTAATACCATCATCATGACGCCACGTCTGCAGAAACCATCAGTATTGTAGAGAAGTGCAGTGGAACAGAGTGCAGCAACACAGACAGGAATCTCATACAGTGAGAATAAATCTCATTACTAAAGCAAGAAACCCAATGAACACAATTCAACACGTCTCCTTTCACTGTAGCCACAACAGCACCTCCACATAGAGAAGCAGATTGCATCGATTTTAACCTCAACAAATCAGTTTTCTGTTTTTTTTGTTGCATTTTTATTTAAAACAAATTCAAAATTGTATTTTTGTGGGGTTTTTTTTACAAGAAAATAAAAAAACAACTGTTTTGAACTGTTTCGGTGCCTCAAGATGTTCTGCTTTTTCTAGAAAAATCTGTCTTGTAGATGGCCTTGTAAGTGTATCTGCGTCCAAATCAATTTCTTCTCCTCTGTCAGTCATCGTGGAATAAAAAAAAAAAAACTGCTATAAATAATCCACATGCATATATTTGAGCCTGTGCAGTTTGCTACAGATGTGGGTTGTGAGCTCTGACTAGTGCGCTCTCTGACAGTCCATTTAACGGACGTACAAAATGGCGATGACATTGGACGCCTGCTAGTTGGTCCCAATGAGGTTAACTTGCAATCTGATTAGTTAAAGCAACGGCTCTAAGCAACATGGATTTGAAGCTATCTAGAGCCTGATTATTTCGATTTGGATGGAACCTCAGAAATAAAATTACACACGAGAAAAACAGAATGGAATAAAATGAGAATCGATTATTGGGAATAATTAAAAATGTGTTCATGGACAAAAATACTTTAAAACAAAATG
Source organism: Silurus asotus (assembly GCA_024362625.1). NCBI lineage: Eukaryota > Metazoa > Chordata > Actinopteri > Siluriformes > Siluridae > Silurus > Silurus asotus. The sequence continues at coordinate 239,635 of MU551626.1, forward strand.
TCAGTGATTCTGATAAAAGGGTTTCCCATCCTTAATGGCGCACCTCTGCCTTAAAACCCTGACTAGAAATAACAAAGTAACTGCAATCCTTTAAACTGGATGGAACAGCATTTGAAGGTCCTGCAGGATGTGTGGAGACCCAGTATCAGCCAATTCCCCTTGTTTTTGATCCACTGACTGTAAAAAGGAAACAAGGAGACACAGGATACAGTATGTGAGCCTTGTTTTACAGTGAGACAGACAGATGCCAACAGTTGCTTATTATTCGTCACAGCATGTCTTCTTGACATGACCAGTGTAGCACGGGGTCACACCACGGCGTGCGCGTATCTCCTACCCGTTCTACAGTTCTGATGTTTAACGCCGAATTCTTCACGAGCAAAAATAAATCACCGGATCTTCGAAATGCTATATGCAGACTCATTAACTCCCAACCAGTGAGAAAATATCCTGGAGAGATGTGAGGAGCCAAAAGGATCACGTTCAGGCAGTTCTCAGCGTGGGGATGTGTGGGATATAGAATCTCCATGGCCAGTTTTTACTTGCCAACTTGGCTCTATTTCGGTTGATTTACGAGCCGAAGCTTTTGGATGAGGCTTTGCTACAGCAGGACACTCTGGTAAGGAAGGAATCTTAGATGTAGACTAGTTTGCACACTAAAAGTTTACATTCGGCCAAAATGTTTACATGATTTGCATATGGACAGTCCTTCTTTCTCAACCTACTGAACTGTTCGGCGCTACAGTGTTACTGTTTTATTCCTTGTCTCATGTCGTCTTTTAAACAAAAAAAAACCACTGAGCATTAAAACATATTTTTGTTTCCATTCTATCGGTTTTCGAAAATATAAAATGAAGAATTTGTATATTTAAAGAATTTAGGCCCCCTAGTGGTCTAGTGGTTAGGATGCGGCGCTCCCACGGCTGCGGCCCGGGTTCGATCCCCGGTCAGGAAACCGACCCCAGCCACTCTTAGTGCCGGTCGCAAGCCCGGATAAATGGGTAGGGTTGCGTTAGGAAGGGGCATCAAGCGTAAAAACATGTGCCAAATCAAACATGCGGAGGATCCGCTGTGGCGCCCCCTGATGGGAGAAGCCGAAATAATGTTGTTTTTATATTTGAAGAATTTATTTGTAATTAAAATAAGGCAACGTTTACACTAATCTGAACACGCTTACGTCTTCATACCATGCATTAGCGAAAATGTAACAACCCGTGTCATTTCCGCTTGACGTTTATTGACTTTCCGGCTCTTTAAAACATTGTGCAACGTCAAAAAAGCGTCATCTTTTTCAAAAACCCTCTTTTTCACAGTCCAAAACTGCGACTCATAAACGCCGTTTATCAATTCAATCAAATCTCAGTGTGGACAGAAGGCCAAAATGGAGAGAAAAATATGCATTTTTCAAACCAAAATGGTTAAGTTTGGACATGGCCAAAAGCTGTTTTTGGAGAGTTAAGAGCAGACTCTTATCACTCTCACAAGTTCAGCCCAAGACTGAAATTGCACAGCTGTGATTGGTTGTGAGGCAGCAGTTGCTATGACGGTACAGCGCCCCTGACCGTGTGACTAAACACAGAGAAAAATCTGACTCTGACATACATCAGAGATTGTAATTTAAGGCATGTTATAGTTGGAATTTGAAATCATTATTTCAGATGTAAGATGCAGTCTTAAAAATCTTTATGAAGTCTACAGATTTGGAGTTATGGAATTTTAAAGGAACCATGTAGGAACCATGGATGTAGTGTCAAAGAATCAGTATCATCTCCGAAACAAGGTACAATGACATACACTCAAACTTCTTTGGGAGGGCTCTCGGGTCATTCAGATGTGAAAAGATCATCCAGACGTGAACCAGTGATTAAATCCATGTTTACTACACCAGTAGGAAGCAGGAAACAATGAATAATGTGAATAACGATGCTTTCAGTTGTTCAGGCTTGACAACTGAACAAGACTCTTGTGATCAAGAAGATCTGGAACATTTCCCAATCTGTTTTATTACTGAGCTGTTGAATTCTTGAATCCGATTGGTCAGAAGATCAGGGTTGCTGGCTGTAATTCAAGTCACCGGCTTGTGGTCAGGGATGTTCAGCTCCCGTGTATACAGGCTCACGTTTCCCGAAAACCTAAAGTTAATATAGCTGCATTGAAATACATTAGCATGTCCATGAAGAGGACCCTGTTGCGCAGAGACGCCCCGTCTATGACTGAGGTCTGTTCAGAAAACCCAGAGTGGAACATTTCCCCTCCCTTGGTTGGCTCAACATCTCAGTGAGTTCACTAAAGCTCAAACACTGCCATCACATCAGGCCACTTCTACATACAGGACCCGGTGTTGGAGTCCAGCGGCGTTAAATAATAACGTCTCTCTCAGGATAAACCAAAGGAGCAAAGGTGTCATCTTTGGCTTCGTGTCGTTTGGCCTGGAAGACATTTGACTGGCGTGAAGGGGGAGATTTTGTGGGTTTTAAGAGACTGAGGTAAGCCTTGACATTTGTGCAGAATATGTGAGGCGCTGAGATGCCGAGCTCTGTGTGGCAAGTCACTCGATCCTGAACATACAGAGCTGATTTTATGAGAAATTAGCACTGGGAAATCTTGCAAACCAATTTCCTGGCTTCCGAGACCCTCTGAAAAATGAGAGAGGGAGAGTGCTAAGAGTGAATAGAAAATGCTATTAATGATATTCCCCTAGACAGTGCTGGGTTCAAATGAAGGAACAAACACAAATACTTATATATGCCAAAAATACAAATGGTCGCCAGGGCAGGTACTCTTTAGACTGGTGTAAATTGGGGTCTACTGTGAAGCTCAGGAAGATTTCACATCAGTTAAGGAAATTGTGAGACCAGTTAGAGTTGATTAGAGAAAAATTGTAAAGGGTTTCAACGACTTCCAATCCAGATATTTTTCCAGAACACTGGTGTACTTGTTTTATCAGTGCTATGGAGCCCAAAATGATGTTGCTATAGTTCCTCCAGAAAAAACAATGAAAGGTTTCTATTATATACAACCCCAGTTCCAAAAAAATGCTTAAACACTGTGTAAAATGTAAATAAAAACAGAATGCAATGATTTGCCAAATCTCATAAACCCATATTTTATTCACAATAGAACATTGAAAACACATCAAATGTTTAAACTAAGGAAAAAAATGGAAAAACAGAAGTCTGTAAAAATGTAAACATTAATAAAAATAAACGGTTGTAAAAACATTTGGCAACTAATGAGGTTAATTGACAACAAGTCATTAAGATGATTGGGTATAAATAGTGTATCTTAGAGAGGCGGAGAATCTCAGAAGTAAATATGGGCGGAGCTTCACCAATCTGTGAAAGACAGTGCCTACAAATTGGATCAGTTTTGGAATAATGTGCCCTGACATCGAATTAAAAACAGTTGAATATCTCAACAAAAACTGTACTGTACTGGAGAAATCTCAAGGGACAAGGGTGCACACATACTGGCTATCACATACTGAAATCAGTATTGGATAGAACCCTCAGGTGGCACTGCATTTACAACAGTCCTAGAGGAAATCACTGCATGGGCTCATTAATACCTCCAGAAATCATAGTCTGTAAACACAGTTTGCCATGTCATCCACGAATGCAGGTTGAACATGATCCAGAAACATCATCATCCTCTCTGGGCAAAGTGGAAAACTGTTCTAAAATCAAAATGTTAATATATCTTGTGAAACAATGGACCCAATGTCCTTCAGCCCAAAGAGGAGTGGGACCATCTGGCTTGTTATCAGCAATTCGTTCAAAAAAACGCATCTCTGATTGCCTGTGGAATGGGCAGCTTTCACATTTGGAAAGGTTCAATCAGTGCTGAATGGCAGGTTTTAGATCAACAAATGCTTCTATCAAGAAAATATTTTATTCAGAGAAAGCCTTGCATATTTCCATCTATTACTATTCATACTAGAAGAGTCCATGTGCCGAACTGGTCTGCCTGCAGTCTAGACCTTTCATCATTTAAAAAATCACATCATGAAATAAAAAACACAACAAAGGACACCCAGAACTGTTGAGCAGCTAGAATCCTGTATCACACACATACAGGACAACATTCCTCTCCCAAAACTTCAGCAACTGGTCTCCTCAGTATATAAAGGTATACGGACAAAAGACATGATGCTACACAGTGGGAGACATGGCCCTGTCCCAACTTTTTTTGAGACATGTTGCAGCCGTCGTATTAAAAATGATTTACCTTCAGGTTAAACATTCGATTTTTTTGTTTTATTATAAACAGAATGTTGCTTTATGAGATTTGCAAATCACAGCATTTCATTTTTATTTACATTTTGCACAGTGTGCCAACTTTTTTGCAATTTTGGTTGCATAACCATTATATGTCAATACGATAGTATATTAGCTCCTTGAGCAGACATAGCTAACTGATTTGTTTTTGGCTGTGTGTCCACTCGCACTTTTTTCCTCTTTCCCGTCGCTTGGCCAGGAGAAAAAAATGTTTGGAGTTTATTTGTTTTGAAGTGGTAGGAATTTGAAGATGATTTGCCAACTTGAAGCCCTTCAGTGCTGGAATATGTCTTTTGGTCAGACAGAGCAGGCTGTCTTAATACACCACTTATTTATCAGTCAGAGTACATATTTAGTTAGCAGTTATAGGTTGTCAGGGGCAGGAAGACCTTCTCTCCACTTCTTTATATCATCATTATGACACCCTGGCTACAGAAAGCATCAATACTATAAAGAAATGCAGAAAACATCGATTGAATCCACAGAAATGTAGTTAGCTTATACGGTTTGCTACAGAACGTTTAAAATGCCTACGTTATCGGGCGCCTGCTAGAAGGCACCGGTGTCGCCGACTCAAAATCTGATTGGTTGAAGCAACAACATGGATTTAAAGCTACAGGTCGCCACAGTGTTGATTCTGAAGACCACACAACGTCCCTTGCAACATTTGATGTGAAAATTCTGATTGGATAGAAGCTCTACTGGGAATAATTTAATACAGAGTCATGGACAAAAATATCTCTGAGAAGTCCTTATTGGCCCTAATGGCTTGCCACAACAGGAGCTACAGTATATAGGTATATAGGTGTATATGGGTGTCTGAACTACAGTATGTTCCAGTTGTTGATGTCTTTGGGTTTTTCCAGTCTCCCAAAGAACATTATGTTTTTAGAATGTGTGAAATCTGCTTTAAAAAGGAAATTTTAAAATTTCATTTTGTTGCTGGATTATTAAGTCTATGTTTTTTGGAGGTCCAGTCTGACAAAGACCAACTTTTCTTTCTATTTTTATTTATTTTGTTGAACTTAAAATCACACACACACACACACACACACACACACACACACACACACACACACACACACACACACACATGGTTATATTTTTTTGAACAAGATAAGCCTTTTCATTCATCATTCATGATTAAATAGTTTGGAAGAGTGTTAGATGAGGTCTAATGTACTGTAAGTGTGCGTTATTTAAAAAAAAAAAAAAAAAACAGAAGCTCAGTGTTTCGGCCAAATCCTGATTAACGATGCACATACTGCAAACTATTTTCCAGGCTTTGAAAACAAAATGATCTCGCTGATTTGCCTTCGGGACTGTGGTGGATTGTTGTTTTTTCCACTTCTATCAGCCCTCCATAGGTCACTACGGAATCTTGAAAAAAAACCAACAGGAAATGGACCTTGTTTTCTTTCGAAGGCAAACTTCAGGTACAGGATCAGTTCAGACCCCTTTGCTTAAATCTATCTATCTATCTATCTATCTATCTATCTATCTATCTATCTATCTATCTATCTATCTGTCTGTCTGTCTGTCTGTCTGTCTGTCTGTCTGTCTGTCTGTCTGTCTGTCTGTCTATCTATCTATCTATCTATCTATCTATCTATCTATCTATCTATCTATCTATCTATCTATCTATCTATCTATCTATCTATCTGACCCCTTTTCATGGCTGAAGAACTGTAATCCTGTAAGGATCCTTGTAAGGAAGTTGTAATATTCGAGAGGTTACAGTTTGGAAGGAAGTGAACGAGCGCCGCCTTGTGGTTAAAGTTGACTCTGCACATTACACTATATTCAGGAGAAGTGTGAGGGAATGACAGTAGATGATGCTGTTAGACAGGAACTAAGTCTGACTGCAGCGGGGCTCTTTTTATACACCCATCATCTATTCATTTACCCATTCATCCAAACATCTATCCAAACATCTGTCCAAAAATTTATCCAAACATCTGTCCATCCACTCACTCACTCACTCACTCACTCACTCACTCACTCACTCACTCACTCACTCACTCACTCACTCATCCTTCATTATCTATCTATCTATCTATCTATCTATCTATCTATCTATCTATCTATCTATCTATCTATCTATCCACCTATCTATGCATTCCCCCTTTATTTATGTCAATCCACTTCTCCCTTCATCCTTTTCATTTTCACCTCCATTTCAAAAGAAACTTTCTTCATGAACGTCCTGTTTTGAATTCCTACCCAGTTTCCCTGCCCCACTCTTGAGCAGGTCTGGTCCTGTTCTGTTTTATGAATATTGTAAACGTACCCATTAGAGGTGTGTATGTGTAGGAATGTGTAGGTATGTGTAGGTGTGTGTAGGTAGGTATGTGTGTGTGTGTGTGTGTGTGTGTGTGTGTGTGTGTGTGTGTGTGTGTGTGTGTGTGTGTGTGTGTGTGGTGAGTAAAACTAATACGACAAATCTCCACATCACGTTGTCATTTTTTCCTGTGAAACAAACTTGATTCAATCAATATGTTGTAGTTTCCACTCTCAGCTCCTGCTGAAACACCATCAGCTCCGCATGCTTCCAATCAGGGCATCTACAATCCTGCCAGAGATGCTTCTAAGTCACCAAATCCAGACTACAAGATCTTCTCCCTGAGGCCACCAAACTCAACTCCTGCTTCTATACAAGTACAAAAAACAAACTTCAGTCTTTTAATTGGGAATAAAATCAAACCATCCTCCAAAACCAGTTTAAAAAAAGATGCACCTCTTCTTCTGCTAGAAGGTTGGAATTTGATGTAGGGGGATGTGCTTCTACAGGTTCCTCAGTGTCCTAATTGTACAACATGTTCCAGCAGATCTGCTCAAAGTGAATGCAGTGAATCGCAAAGTCATAGAAGTCTCGGAATGTGGTTGAATGATCGCAAATCTCCACAACCTCCCAGTGGAACATCTCTGAACAGTGGAGGTCATTAGAACAGCAAATGGGAAGTAAATGTGTATCTTTAAAAAAGCAGATACAATTCAATCAGGATGTATTCAGACCTTTTTGAATCACAATTGAAACACTTGTCAAACACAAGTTAAAAACACAATTCTAGAAATGTCTGTACATTTTTCTATTAAAAAACCTGAAGAATCACATATATATAAGTATTCAGAACATTTACTCATGACTTAATTAAAGCACTTTTAGCAGCAATTAAAGACTTTTTTAGAGTCTTTTTGGATTTGATGACACAAGTTTTGAACACCTGGATTGGGGGATTTTATGCTATTTGTCATATTAGGGTCCCATCAAGCTGAGCTCAGAGCAGCTCTAGTTGGAGGAATGTTAATCATATAATGTAACTGATTGAAACATTGACCTGCCTAATAGTGTGCTGGTCCCCCTTTTGCTGCTAAAACAGGAGCTCCTCTGTTTGATTGGATCACACGGACCAGCCTGTCGCCGGTTCACCACTGTTCCTTCCTTGGAGCACTTTTGGTAGATTCTAACCCCTGCAGACCAGGAACATCCCACAAGAGCTGTAGTTTTGGAGATGCTCTGTCCCAGACGTCTATACGTCCCAATTTGTCAGACTCGCTCAAATCCTTACCCTCGCCCATTTTTCCTGCTTCTAACATCAACTTAGAAGACAAAATGTTCACCTGCTGCCTGATAAATAAATCCACCCACTAACAGGTGCCATGATGAAGAGATCATCAGTGTTCTTTACTTCACCACTCATAATGTTATACAGGTGTATATTCTCAAAGCAATTATAGATTTTCATTTGGTTTTTTTTATATATATTGAAAGAATTTATCAGTCAGTGAAATTAAAATATTTCATTTCGCACTTTAATGCAGAAGTTTGCAACTATAAGGGATACAAACTTTTGCACAAATATCAGTCTTAACACCTGAGAAACAACAAGTCACAACACACAACCCTAAACCACAGCAACATCATGAGTAACCTCCCTCCCACCACGAAAAAGAGTTGTCAGGTCATAAACTTGAACAGCCAATCAGGTTGGATATGCAAATGAAGGTGGGGAATGATGTGTAAAGTGAAGATTAAAAAAAAGGAAAAATATATGAATAAAAAATAATATAAAACAATTTAAGAAGGAGCAAAAACTGATTTGCCAATTTATAATTTATGTTTTTAAAATTGTATTAGAAATAAATTGTATTTGATATTAAATGTTAATGAATAATAATAATAATAATAATAATAATAATAATAATAATAATAATAAAAA
>MU551626.1:259618-283178 GCA_024362625.1 Silurus asotus
GCTCTATATCAGGAGATCTGCCACATCTTTCAACCCATTAGGGATGTTAAGATTCACAGATCCGCATCCGTGCGTCAGCATAAAAGTTTACGATGTGATCCGTCAATTTAGTGTGCATTGGATAGCTACAAGTTGGCATTTGTATCACAATGTATCTTTTTTAACATATTTGATTAAATAAAAAAACTATTTATTTAATAACAATTTTCAGTAAATGCGCTATAGAAAGTGACCAACAGTTGAATACTAGTATTTGATATGTAGATCGTTTCTCTCAGCACCGCTGCTGCTATGTGAATATGACAGATCACAACACTACGGAGACCGAGGCATGTCGTGAGAGTCACATAGAGTACAGATTAACATAGCAGCGGTAGAGCTGTGAAAGGACCATAGGTTAGAAGTCGGAATGTGCTAATTATTTAATGTAGCGTAACATTGCCTAAGCATCGAGATGCTAATCGCGTTGGCTTCATTCTTAGAACACATGTAAAGTCGATCTTTATCGAGCTGGAACGTCTCTAGGTTACGTATGTAACCTTAGTTCCCCGAGGAAACAAGACTCTGCATTGTAACGTTTTGAGAATGCCCCTTCTTTGTCCACGCTCTGAACCACGTGTGGCAGGTATGCAGGGAATGTGGCATGGAAACGCAGAGTCTCGTTCCCTCTGGGAATTAGGGTTGCATACGTAACCCAGAGACGTTCCCCATTCGTGAACTTCGAGCTGCGTCGTAATGCTTTGGGAACGAGTGTCCAATCATGCCACACTGACCAGACCTAGCCTAATGTGTGAAGGCCTTGGCACCTGCACGCAGGACAGAGGAGCCCAGAGTGGCTCTGAGGTTGAGGCCATAAAACCCAACAAAGATCAGCAGGGTGGACCAGCCTGCAGTGTCGCAAATGTCGTGGAATGACACTCCAGTGAACCAGGCCATAGAGGCTGCCACACTCCGGGTGGAGTGAGCCCTGACCCAGAGTGAGGACTCGTAAGCTGAAAGAATGGCATCCACTACCCACCTGCTTAACGTCTGCTTATTGGCCAGGAAACCTTTTCTATTAGGGTCATAGCAGACAAACAGCTGCTCCGACTTCCTCCATGGACTTTGCCTGTGGAGGTAAGTGTCCAGTGCTTGCATGGGACACAGTCGGTTCTTCTTCTCCTTGCCGGGGGCTAGAAATGGAGGAAGGCAGAATTCCTGTATCTCTTCAGGGAGGAGATTGCCAAGAGAAAGGTGGTCTTGACCAACAGGTACCTAAGGGCCACTTTGGCCAAGGGCTCGAAGGGGGGCTTGGAAAGAGCCGCCAACACAACTGACAAGTCCCAGGCAGGCACTCTGGGTCGCATCCGGGTCACAACGGAGGAACCTGCTACTGGTAAGCTTCAGCCCCAAAAGCGAACCTCAGGAACTTCCTGTACGAATGGAGGATGGATACATGAACGTATGCATCTTTTAGGTCAGTGATCTGATCTGAGTCATGACTTGCTTAAGGGTCAGCATTTTGACTCTCATAAGTCAGTGGTTCGGTATAGGACGCAACCCACCGTCCTTTTTGGGAAATATAAAGTACCGGCTGTAGAACCTGGTATCTCTCTCTGATGGAGGGACCACATCGATGGCCTCCTTCCTCAGGAAAATGTTGACTTCCGGGTAGCTCTCCTGGTCCGCTACGATGCCGGGCGGAACCCGAGGAGGGTGCTTGCTGGAGCTGGCCGTGCCAGGCCCCTAGGGGGTGATGGGGTTGGGCGGGCACCTTATTATTAGGTACAGCATGCCATTTCCTTGTGAAATCCTCATAACGTCCCAGTACGTGTTGAAGAGCTCTGACAAGGTGAGCCATATATGCCTCTCGGTCGAGGGTTTCTTTGGTGGCTCTGAGAACAGATTACCCTGTTAGTGATGCCACATCTTTCATTGGACAGATTACACACGTTATTCAGATTGTGTGAACAATGTTGCAATGCAGCTTGAGTTCCTGAAAGGAAACTAACTTGTTTCACTTTACTAATTTGTACCTAGAAATGGCAAAAAAAAAGATAAAGTGCTATTTGTTAACAAATAAGACCTTGGAAATTTGCTACAGCATTTACTTCTAGACCAGTGCAGAACATGCTTTTTCTGCACTCATTTCATTGAATTCATTAAATGTTTTCTCATAAAAGAACACAACATAAGGCTAATTCTGTACCTGCTAACCAAAGGGACATTCCAAAATGGTTATTGTGAAAAACGCTTAATGCGATGAGAGAGCATTTGTAAAAGATCAAACTCAGCTAACATATAAATAATGAAGCAATATTATGTATTTAGCCACGTTATGTGTTTTTTTCACAATGAATATTTTTTTCACATTAAGCGTTTTAAAATGTCCCTTAATAAAAACTGCTAATAATTTTTTTACACTTAGCAAAAACACAAGTATAATGATTAAACTTGTTGTTTTCCTAGGAGAAAATGAAAATCTTCTATGTAGTCGAACTTCTCCTGCTTCAGCTCTGCAGACATGCTGTCCTGAGCATTATCACCCCTTCCTGTCCATTTCCATGCCAGTGTTTCTCTGCTACAACTGTCATTTGCTCAGATACAAAGATGAAGACATTGCCAGTGGAAATTCCCAGCCAGGCAACAGCTCTGATCGTGTTAGCATCTGATCTGAGACAGATCATCAGTCAAAAGCATTTGGGAAATCTGACCAAACTTGTATTCCTAAATAACCCGGTGAGAAACGTCTCCCATGATGCTTTCGAAGGTCTGGGAAACCTACAGGAGCTGGAGATTAGTGGAAGTCCATTTTTGTCCTTAGAAGCTGGGACCTTTAGCAAGTTGCACAAGCTGACCAAGCTGCTGCTCAACAGCAACAAGCTGAGAATTATAGCGCCAAGCATTTTCGACTCCCTTGAGAAGCTTGAGGTGCTTCAACTGAGAGCAAATTTGCTCCAGGATCTTCACAAGGCTCTGTTCCACACACTCTTCAACCTCCAAGAGCTCAATCTGTCCTCTAACAACCTCTCCACAATACACATAGGGAAGCTAAATAAGTTGAAAAAGCTGGATTTGAGTTTGAACCAGATCACTCATTTGCCCATGGACACCTTCCATGGAAACCCTCAGCTGCAAACCCTGTCGCTGCAGGGAAATCAGATCTCCAAAGTATCTCCAGGCATCTTCAGCTATCTGAACAACCTGGAGGAACTGAATCTCCGAAATAATAAAATAACAATGCTGATCAATGGATTATTTCCTTCCAGTCTAAAGAAGCTCACGCTTAGGGGGAACTCCATGGTCCATCTAAACCCTAAAGCATTTACAGATCTTTACAACATCACTCATCTAGACTTGTCCGAAAACCGGCTGTTTTTTCTCCCTATTAAACTTTTCCACAACCTTTCCTCCTTGACCCATCTGGATTTATCAAAGAATTTGCTTCAGGAATTAGCAAGCACCACGTTCAGGGGGCTGTTTCAAATAAAAGTCATCAATCTGCAGGAGAACGAGCTGACCTCACTAGAAGCAGACCTTTTCACAAACCAGACAAGCATGATGCGCCTCAGCTTGGCCAGGAACCGACTAGAGAATCTGCCAAACGACATCTTCGAGCCGTTAGACTTCCAGTGTTTGTTGAAACTCCATGGTAATCCATGGCGCTGCGATTGTGATCTGACCTATTTTCACGACTGGTTGAGTTACTACAGTAGGACGGTCGAAGACCTGAGCCAGGTGTTCTGCACTAATCCACAAAGTCTCCTGGGGATGAGTCTGACCACCATAAACAAGGAGCAGCTGGTCTGCATGAACACATCCATCTCCGATACAAAACATATCCTGAAACAGGCTGTCAGCTCTAACTTGGGGACACGGTGCAGTCTCCAGGAAGCCAACGGTAGTGTCGTTGTTAGGTGCAAGGTCATGAAGTGTACAGATTTAAAGCTTGAAATGTATCTTAATCAGGAAATTGGAGAAGCTTTAAAATATACTATAACATTACCATGGCTTGAATTGTTCCAGTGCTTAAACGGGACAGTTGTCCTTACTGTTTAACTTCCAGGTTCTCCTTCTTCATAGTAATCCAGTATACAGCAATAATTATTATTATAACTGTAATAATAACAAAAAAAGAAGAAGATATATTTGAAGAAAAATAAAAAAGATGTCCTATCATGTCTGATGTCATGTGGAAAAATTTGCAGAACACCTGTTATTCTGGTCTGTTTCTGAAGACTAGGAAGTGGCTGAGAATTTCAAAACAGAAAACCGAAAACGAATTAACAAATCCAAAACAGAAAAGAAAATCCAAAAACAAAACAACAAATCAGAAAACAAAATAACAAATGAAAAAAAAAAAAATAACAAATCCACAAACAAAACAAATCAGAAAACAAAATCTTCTTCTTCTTTTCTTCTTCTTTTGGCTGCTCCCATTAGGGGTCGCCACAGCGGATCATCCGTCTCCATCAGTGGCGGGCCATGCATTTGGTACCTGGGCCTTCAGTGGGGACGTACCTGACTTAATCCACCTCTTAATCTTAACCTCCACTATCACATTGCAATTATAGAAACCGTCAATACAATACAAAAACTCAAAATAACAACGCGTGGCATTACAGAGAGAGAGGCATTTTACATATGGAGGGTGAAAACCATTTTACTAAAGCAAGAAACCCAGTAAGGCTCCAAACTTCTACATTACAACAACAACTATGCACCTACATCATCCGGAGAAGTTCAGAATCAACCTCGGAGGCTGTACATAGCTCAGGCTGTTGACCCCAGGTACTTAAACTCCTCCACCAACTCCTCCATCAAATTCTCCACCTTCTCCACCTCTTCTCCCTGCAATTGCACCACTCCACTGCCCTCCCTCTCATTCACGCTCATGTACTCTGTCTCACTCCTACTGACTTTCATTCCCCTTCTCTCCAGCGCTTATCTTCACCTTTCCAGGCTCTTCTCAACCTGCTCACTACTCTCACTACAAATAACAATATCATCCACAAACATCAGAGTCCATTGAGACTCCTGTCTGACCTTATCCGTCAATCTGTCCATCACCTCTGCTAACAGGAAAGGGCTCAGAGCCGATCCTTGATGCAGTCCAAACTCCACCTTGAACCAGTCTGTTGTTCCTACTGCACACTTCACTGCAGTCACACTGTCCTCATACATGTCCTGCACCACCCTCACATACTTCTCTGACACACCTAACTTCCTCATACAATACCACAACTCCTCACTCGGCACCCTGTCATTCGCTTTCTCTAAATCCACAAACACACAATGTAGCTGCTTCTGACCTTCTATACTCCTCCATCAACATTCTCAAAGAAAATAATGCATCTGTGATGATCTTCTTTGCCATGAAACCATTCTGTTGCTCACAGATGGTCAACTCTTCTCTCAGCCTGGCTTCCACTAGTCTTTCCCATAAGTTCATGATGTGACTGATCAACTTAATATTCCCCTGTAGTTATTGCAGGTCTGCACATCTCCTTTATTCTTAAAGATTGGTACCAGCACACTCCTTCTCCTTTTCTCAGGCATCCTCTAACCTCTTGTTAAACAATCAAAAACTCCAATGCCTCTCTTCTAAACATCTACATGTTTCTACCGGTATGTCATCTGGTCCTACAGACTTTCCACTCTTCATTCTCTTAATCGCTGCTCTCACTTCCTCCTTACTAATCTCTAATTTTCCTCATTCACCAGCTGCTGAAAATACTCCCTCCACCTTCTCAACATACTCTTCTCACTAGTCAACACATTTCCATTTCCATCCTTTATTGCTCTAACTTGCAGCACATCCTTTCCATCTCGGTTCCTCTGCCTGGCCAATCGCTACAAATCCTTTTCTCCTTCCTTAGTGTCCAACTTCTAATTCAGCTCCTCATATGCCATCTCCTTGTACTCCTGCCTACTTTTCTTATTACTCTGTCTATCCCAATTCTGTTTTGCCAACCTCTTTCTCCTTCTGCTCTCCGGCACTTTCCTTATTCCACCACCACGTCTCCTTGTCTTCCTTTCTATTTCCAGATGTCACACAAAGTACTTTTCTAGCCGCCTCCCTCATCACTTCTGCAGTAGTTGCCCAATCATCCAGCACCTCTTCACCACCAACAAGCCCCTGTCTGACCTCTTCCCTGAAACTCACACTACAGTCTTTCTCCTTCAGTCCTCACTCTCCTCCTCTCCTTCTTCTTCACCTCCAAAACCATCCTACAGACCACCATCCGATGCTGTCTAGCTACACTGTCCCCTGCCAACACCTTACAGTTTTTAATCTCCTTCAGGTTGCATCTCCTGCATAAAACATAGTCCACCTGCGTGCACCTTCCTCCACTCTTATGAGTCACCCTATTATCCTCCTTCTTAAAATAAGTGTTCACCACTGCCATTTCCATCCTTTTAGCAAAATCTACACATTCCTCTCCTCAAGACCAAACCTACCATCACCTCCTCATCGCATCTGTTACCTTCACCTACATGCCCTGCTGCCCCACTCAGCAATCTTTTATTCCTAGGTACACCATCTACTATTTTCTCTAACTCAGTCCAGAATTTTTCCTTTTCTTTCATCTTACAATTGACTTGTGGCCCATATGCACCATAAGCATTTATCATTAGAAACTCTCTTCACCTCCACTACACTCTTACTTTACTCTTTCTTCAGGATCACCCCTACATCATTTCTCTTTTTATGCACTCTGGTAGAACAGTTTAAACCCACCTCCAATGTTCCTGGCCTTACTCCCTTTCCACTTGGTCTCCTGAATACACAACATATCTACCTTCCTCCTCTTCATCATATCAGCTACCTCTCTTCCTTTACCAGTCATAGTAACAATACTTAAAGTACCAACCCGAATCACCACTCTCCTACACTTCTCTTTTCTCTGTAGATGTCTTCCTCCTCTCCTTCTTCTCCTTCGGCCAACAGTAGCCCAATTTCCACCGGTACCTGTGGCGGTCGTTGGTAACCTGGACCTCGACCGATCCAGCATGAATTTCTGATTTGTAATCTGCATAGTTTAGTTGGTACATGTTTTTATTTTGAATGCCCTTCATAACGCAACCCTCCCCATTTACCCGGGCTTGGGACCGGCACTAAGAGTGACTTGTGACCTGACTTGTGAAACACTAATAGCTGGTTACATCAGAATACAAAACAATAAATCAGAAAACACATTAATAAATCTAAAAACAAAGGTTAATAAAAAAGTTTGATATAATTTGTAAATGGAATAAGTCTATCTCTCTTTAAGTTGTCAGATGTGTAAAAGTGTAAAAACCTTTAAAGTTGCTCTAATGGAAATTTTATTTTTGTTAAATAATTGCAGAACTCCACATATGTACAAAAAACAATAACATATATAATTTTCTATTTCCTGTCAATCTTAAATGACAAATGTCTCACCTATACCTACCTTTTCTATTTTGTCTGAACTGTTGTTGTGTTTTCTGATTTGTACATTCGTTTTGCACTTCTCAGCCACCGTACTCCTTTCATTCATGTTAAAATAAATAAATATTCGGTCTCTACCAAATCAACAGTGATACAATGATGGTGTCATTTTTAATCTGTTTCATTCATTCATTCATTCATTCATTCATTCATTCATTAGTTCGTTCATTCATTCACCAATTCATTTATTCATTCGTTAATTCGTTTATTCATTCACCAATTCATTCATCCATTCATTAGTTTGTTCATTCATTCATCAATTAATTAATTAATTGATATATTCATTCATTTATCAATTAATTCATTCATTTGTTCGTTCATTCGTTCATTCATCAATTAATTAATTAATTAATGCATGCATTCATTCATGCATTCATTCATTCATCAATTCAGTCATACATTTATTCATCCATTCATGTGCTATTAGTTGCCTGGTCTTTTTCTTAAAATTTCTCTTTTAAATAATTAGTCACTTTGTTTATTGGACATTTTTTATTTGTGCATTTCTTTTTCTTGTTAAACCTATTTTTTCTTTGTTTTAGATTTTTAAACAGTTTTTTTAATTAAAGTAATTTGTTTTCTTTGTTTGTGTCATTTACATTTGCGGCATTTGGCAGACGCCCTTATCCAGAGCGACTTACAACTGAGCAGGGGATGGTTTTAGGGCTTTGCTCAAGGGCCCAGCAGTGGCAGCTTGGTGGTGTTGGTGGGATTTGAACCTGTGATTTTCTGATCCAAAGCCCAATGCCTTAACCACTGAGCTACCACCTCCCCGTGGCAGTTCATGTGTTAGTTGTTCATGTGTTCGTTGTTCGTTTGTCCAGTTTTCTTTTTCTCGGTTTACCATCAGGTTTAGATTTATTTATTTGTTTGTTTGTTTGTTTATTATTCATTGCATGTATTTATGTGTTGTTAGGCTGTTTTTATTTATATGTTGTTAGTTGTTTGTTTGTTTGTCTTGTTTTTTTCTTTTCACTTTTTTTTACATGTTTTACTTTTTTATTTATTTACTCTTATCTATCTATCTATCTATCTATCTATCTATCTATCTATCTATCTATCTATCTATCTATCTATCTGTCTATCTGTCTGTCTGTCTGTCTGACTGTCTGTCTTATTGTGTACAGTGTCAATCTTTTTTTTCTTTTTCATTTCATTTATCAGTTTATTTATCAGTCTATTTATTAACATTAGTAAATAATATTAATGAATGAATGAATTTATTTATTTGTGTGAGCATCAGCAGTAAAATAGAAACGAGACCCCATTAGAACGAGGGTATTATTATAAAGGATAACAGTGATGTCGGGCTTCACAGAGCTGCCGGAGTCGATCTGATTCTTGGCCTGAGCGTCACATGAAAACGGATTCCTTCTGCTTTCTTCCTGCAGTAAACGATTAGAGTAGCGATATCTCGGATCAGGAGCAATCATTTTATAAATCTTTGCTCGTTTTACTTGTTGAGTGTAGTTTCTGATTGGCCCAGTTGGAATGATTTAGCAGGACATGGAGGTTCAGTGTCCAGCAGCAGATAATCCAGGAGAAATCTCTCAGCACATGACTCAGGCTGAGCTGATAAGTGAAGTGGATACTGTGTGAAGTTCAAAGTACAACCAAACACTGTAACTGCTCCAACATGCACCCATGTGCTCTTTATCTCCACACGTGTGCGGAACAGGTTCTACCTCCAAGTTTCATTCCAGGACCATGTGACCTAAGCACTTCTTCTCTCTCCTTTTTTTCTCCCTCATCTATCTATCTATCTAACTATCTATCTATCTATCTATCTATCTATCTATCTATCTATCTTATATATATTTTTTTTTTGATTGATTGATTGATTGATTGATTATGGTTTTCTCTATGCATTTGGTTGAACTGAAGTTGAATATATATATGATATATACACTGTACTATATAATAAGCTCTTCACACTTGGAAGATGGTTCCGGTAGCTTTTGTGCTCCTTCAAGGACAAGGCTTTTAGTAAAGTCAGCTACTGATGTAGGTGAGGAGGTGAGGAGGCCTGGGAAGCAGTCAGCATTCACATTCATCATGTTTGATAAGTTGAAGCTCAATAGAATGAGATCTTTTTCTTCAACTCATGGGAAGCAGATCTTCATGGAGCTAGCTTTGTGCACTAGTTCAAGTAAAGGAAGATTTTTATATCAACGCATCCAAAGATATCCAATTCAATTATGAGCCTCCAAAATTGTGGTAACAGTTTGGAGAAGATTTGCATTTTAGTGGAAAGGTTGGGTGTCCCAATACTTTTAAAAATATCTTGTGTGTATAGTATATATGTATATATGTTGCTATATTTTACATTAAAATACAGCAGGATTTTCTAAAAATGAACGATTAATAAAAGACAATGCTACCAATTCTGGCCCACAGAGGGCGCTCTTCACCCCATGAAATTATCACTCTCATTGCAAAACGAATTCAACAAGAAAAACAGTATAGATTTGACCGTTTCAATCAAGATGTAAGCTCTTTGTTGTGATAGATGTCCAAACCCGTAGACTGAACATGGATCTAGATCCGATTTAAAAATAAAAATAGAGCAATAATGTAAAATATACTGTTACTACAAGACTATAACATGATGAGACTGCAGTGGTTTTGTCTGGATCAAAATTCTAAATTCAAGAAAGCTGTTTTGCTTTAAATGATACCTTGGCTATAGGAATTTCATACAGCCGTTTACTAAATAATATAAATTCAGTTTTGCAAATTGAAGCTTTCCCAGCAATCCAGATGCAGACAGAGATCCTAGAGGTGATGATGAAAAAAAAAATTAAGAAAAAAACCCCCAGAAAACTCTGAAACAGCATAAGGAAAAAAACTTTAATCCTCTGACAGAAAGCCTTATGTAGAAGACTACATTTGTACATTTGTTAATGTTCAACATAGACATAAGGTTCCTGGGATGATAAGAAAGTCTTGCTGATCCCAGCAGCAGCACATGGGAACAAATTGATACGATTCAGCTGAGATTAAAACGAGATAAAAATGAGCTGATACTGTAAATGAATTAAGTAAACATCCCCATTCTTCTGGGTAAATGTTCCACTAGAAGTTTTACTAGATCTCAGAGTGTGCTGGTGGAGATTGTGATGTATAGCAGGAGATTTTCCACATCGTCCAACCCAATGGAAAGCAGATCTTCATGAAGCTGACTCTGTGTACGTCATGCTGGAACAGGTTTGGGTCTCCTAGTTCAAGTGAAGGAAAAATGTCATGCCACCACATCCAAAGACATTTTATACAATCGTGTGCCTTCAACTTCGTGGTATCAGTTTGCAGAAGATCCACATATGGCTGTAAAAGTCAGGTGTCCTAATACTTTTGTCAATACAGTGTAGCCTTGTTGCTAAAATCTTTCACTGGATCAATCTTCTCGTACTATAGCTTCAGGTCCGAGGATACAAGAAGTCATTGAGCTCTGCAAGAACTTCCTGGTTTGAGGTTGAACTGCCAAGATTGACATCCTTTGGGCCAAAGTAAATAATTAAACCAAACACTCCCTTAGCTATTAAACCATGTCCTACACAAAAGCTCGGTTATGTAGCGTCACATTCCTTCGTCAACGTACGACGTTTCTTCGTCCTCTATCAGGACCATCCTGTAGCACAAGCAGGGGTTCAAACAACCCTACGAACGGAAAGAAGAAAGTCTTAAATTCATGGATTACATGGATGAAAGTAATGGGACACTTGAATTTTCCAGCCATATCTGGTTCTTCTTCAAACTGCTCCAATAAACCTGGAAACACACAATAGTATAAGATGTTGGATGTGGTAGTATCAAATTTTTCCTAGGAAACTCAAACCTGTGCAATGAAGATGTGCTTTCCAAGGGTTGGAAGATAGGGAAGATCTCCTGCTATAGAGCTCCAAACTTATTGAAGATGATGAATGTTAATGCTGACTGCACCCCAGGCCTCCACATTCCAAAATCTGGTGGAACATCTTACCAGAAGAGTGGAGGCAAATAGGGACTAATGAAGATATGATTCACATGGGTTGGAAGATGTTGAAGATCTCCTGCTATCCTCACCTCACCTTCATCAGTACCCTAACTTTACTAACACCCTTGCGGTTAAATGAATCTCCACAAAATATGGAGGAACATCTTCCCAAAAGTGTGGAGCTTATTATAAGAGCAAATTTTCTAGTCAGGTGTAAATGTTTCTGAGAGGATCTGGTCTTTTGGAAGGTCCGTCCTCTTGCAAGATCTTGCAAGATGTGAGTGCATTCAGTGTTCCAACGAGAAAACATTCGAATCGTTTGCTTTATTAGAGATGCAGTGGAATGTTGAACCACTTTTTCAACATGTCTGGTCTGAATGAGGGCCTGGATGAGTAACCTTGGAGAAAAAAAAGAGGGAAAAAACATAAACATCATTTACAATCTTTTTTTCTTTTTTATGGAAGTTAATTCCATGTCTTGGCAGGTTAACCCTAAAATTACTTGCCTTTATGTGGTGTCTGAGAAGTTCATTCACCAAAAGCATAATGCCATAACTAGGTGGAAAAAACAACTTTTTCTTTCTCTTCGTTTGGCGTCTGTAAATCCGCGAATCCTTTAAACATCAGCAGCGTTTCTGGTGCGAAAGGCATGTGCCTTCCTGTTCAACCTAAACCCCCTTCCCTTCCCCCCAAATCCACAGCCTGAACATTACCACCAGCACAGAATGGAGGGAGGGAAAGATAGAAGAGAAAGAGAGAGGGAGCGGGAGAGGGATGGAGGGCGGGATCAAAGGGGGAGGACTCATGCTAGGGCTTGTGGTGGCGTCTCTCTCTCTCTCTCTCTCTCGCTCTCTTTCTCTCTCTCTCTCTCTCACTCTCTGTCTCAAAGTTTGGAGTTCGAGTAGAGAACTGAACGATCCTAAACGTGAACGTGAAGAACCTGGATTTTGGTTAGAAAAACCCCCTCCTGGATGTGATTTTAATCGGAACTTGAATCTCTGAGGGGGCACCACGATGTTGAAAAAGATTTTCCTTGAAAGCGTGAGGAGATGTGTTTGATCTTTTGCCTGCAGAGCAAACACTGAAGAAGAAAAAGAAGCAAAACATTGAAGTCAAAGAAAAAGAAGAAGACCTCAAAGGTAAGCTGATTAGCTGCAGGATCTTCTCATTCATGCTCCTCAAGCTCATTCATCATTCTCCTTCCAGTCTGATCGCCTCATTTATGTCCAGGTCATGGATGAATGAAGCTTCACAGGGTGTTTTGTTCTCGTAAATGATTACGTGTTGGCAGAGTGTCCAGAAAGAGATAGGGTACAATGAGCTCTGAGAGTCAATGAAAGTCAAGGTTTCTCCTTACGTTCCTCAGATTTTGAGCGCGTTCTACCTTCTGAGGTCTGGACCTCGTGCTAATTGGAAGCATATGTCGATGCACACATAACAGCACAGCGAGTGAGGAAGTCCTACATGGTTTCTCTTGCCCCCCCCACCCCCAGATTGTTAGCATGGCTGCTTTGAAGATCGTTAGTGATTTCTATAAGGAATATCAATCATCCAAAAACCTTAAGGTGTCAATATTTATTGAATCAAATGAGGCAAATGTGTTATTAAAAGTGATCACAGTTTGAAGCAGGACAGTGTGTTCAAATTTCATGAATATTCTGTGAAATCACTGTCCTGCCACCAGGATCGTCCAATAAGAACATGGGGCAGAATTACTCACCACTCATGGGACAGCTCTGAAAAATCTAAATAAATATGGCAAAATGTACATAAAATTGGACAAAAAAAATTATACATCCTTATCATCCCAAGCTCTTCGCTTCACAAACTAATTGATCATAGTCCATTTCTTCGATCTTCAAAGTCTTGATGATGAAGATCTTCATTATTATACAATATGAGACACACATTGTTGGAGAGTCTGGTGTAGAATTCTCAAATCAAGCCTTGTGGAGCCAAAGACAAGCCATAGGATCACCATGAGCCGCCGGAAATACCCTTTCAGATGTATGTCAAATTGAGAAGCTACTGACTTGTATGGCATACTTATTTTTTTTTTTTGGTCCCTTTTGGCTGGCCACAATATTGAAATCCTGCTAATTCAATATTGAAACTATTAAAGTGGAATTTTTCAGGGTCTTGTCATCTCATGATGTCTCGTTTCATTTTTACTCAAATGAAGTGGTAGGTCAGTGGTTATGGCTCTGGGTTATTGATCTAATGGTTGGAAGTTTAAGCCCTGGTATTAAACAATCTATCACTCTTGGGCCCTCGAGCAAGGCCCTTAATCCTCTGTGGTCCAGGGGTGTAGCATAGCTGACTCCTCATAACATTGCTGGAATATGTGTAGAAAATACAGTTAGAAGCTCTAAAGCTTTTGAGCTCAGAAACAAAGCAAGATTTTGTTGAAAAATGTATCAATACATTGGTTTATTTTCATCGACTTCTGTAATGCTTTGCTTGTTAGGGGTTTAAAATCTACCCTAAATAAATTGCAGGTTGTTCAAAATTCAGCTGCTACAGTAGGATTCTGACATAGACCAGGTCTGGTGAGCATGATTCTCCAGATTTGGAGTCATTGCTTTGACTCTCTGTCAGACTCTGAATTTACATTAAAATACTTATCCTGACCTTTAAGGCAATACATGGTATTGCACCTAATTACTTGTCACAACTTTTAACTGTCTACGCTCCAAGGCGTCATCTCCGCTCCTCTAATTCTGGTCTTTTAGTCTCCTACCTGTTTACGTTCTATTGCTTAAAAGGCATTTTCCTTCTGTGCACCAAAACTTTGGAATTCTCTCCCCATTGAGATTGGACAGGATGAGTCTTTTATTGTTTTTAAATCTGCTCTTAAACGTACTTTTTCAAGAGAATGTCCGAGTAATTTTTTATACATTTTTGTGATGTTTCTGTAATGTTTATTTTACTGATTTTATTGGTTGTTATTATTATTATTATTATTATTATAAGTAGTAGTAGTAGTAGTAGTAGTAGTAATTCATTAATTAATTTACTATTTTCTTTTTTATTCTTGGAAAGCACTTTGAGATGTAACGTTTAAAGGTGCTGTATAAAATAAAGATTATATTTAAAATATAATCCATAATATTATAATAAAGAGTTTCACTGTCCTGTAATGTACATGTGACAAGCATCTTTATTTTCAAAATATGCAAAGACAGCTGATTTTATTTTTCCAAAGCAAACATGAACCAATCGATTGACATACGAATGTGGAACGACTGACAGTCATGTAGGGGTTTTGAACACTAACATGAACTGATACTATGTGGAAGCACTGCCCTTTTGCTCAATGTAACATTAAAAATACCATTCTCTTGCCTTAATTGTTTATGCTGGAACGATGCAAGCTTGAGTTAGCGAACGCAAGACGAGTTGGCTAGAATATGAAGAAACTGAACAACCTGGTGAACGTTTCTAGTCTATTGTTCCCTCGCCACCACTTGGTGGTTATGGTCGAACCCACGATATATGCATGGAAAGTTATTTAAAAGCCTGACAGGCTAAACTTTTCACCATTTATATATTAAGGCAACTTTTCTGAATAGCAAATATGGCCGATTTGTGTTTGCCATTTGCCCTTTGTTTCCAAACAAAACTTGCAGTTTAGCGAGTCGCTTTGAGGAGTTGTATTGTAGAGAAGTTGTAGAGAAGATGATTAGCTCGTTTTTCCAAAGGCAATTCATGAAATCTTATTGCGCTGTATTTCATGATGTGCCCTGCATGAAGAAGTGTTAGAGGCGTGTTATTGAAGTAATTCATTTACATTTATGGCATTTGGCAAACGCCGTTATGCAGATCGACTTACAACTGACCAGGGCCTTGTTTAAGAAACCAGCTGTGCCAGTTTGGTTGTTCTGGGTTTATAAATCAAGACCTTCTGATAAAAAGTCCAACATTTTAACCACCAAGATACCGATTCCCAAGCTCCAACCAATCCACACTTCTATCAAGTTGAAATGTCTATTTGTCCGCTTATGGTAATCAAGTTCCTCTAAATCCAGCGAGTGACATCTCACAGTATTAAACACAGTTATACATAGAGTAATATTTAAATGCAAAAGCATCTTCCTGTTTCCATACCGACACATTTAAAATAGTTAACTCTGATTAAACACTAGCGTTTGGTAGAAAAGAAAATCAGTCATAAAAAGTTAGCTGACTCGGTGCCCATGTTGTTTTTGTGCCCACATTATTCAGAATCTCTCTCAAGGATCCAGCAGAGGCAGCTTAGGTGGTGGTAGCTCAGTGGTTGAGCTTCTTGATTTCTGATCAGAAGGTTGTGAGTTCAAATCCCAGCACTTCCACTGCTGGGTTCTTGAGCATGATCCTTAACCTTTAACTGCTCAGTTGAATAAATTATATAATTGTAAGTTGCTCTGGCTAAGAGTGTCTGCTGAATACTGTAAATGTAAAGCTTAGTGGTGGTGGGATTTAAACTTGCAACATTTGGATCAGAAGTTACCCCATACTGTATGATTCTTGTTTGCTATTTATTGTATTGATTACCACAACAAAAAGTGTTCACGTTATTCTAGAAAAATGCTAAATGTACCCTAAAACATAAAGAAATACCTCACCAAAAAGTGAACCAACTATTGACATGTATAGTGAGTAAAAGCATAGCTCAGTGGAAGTGATAGTGCAGTGGATCAAAGCTGGACTTTGATCAGAAGATCATGGGTTTAAATCCCAGCACCACCAAGCTGCCATTGCTGGGCCCTTGAGCAAGGCCCTTAACTCTCATTTGCTCAGCTGTATAACTAAGAACATAGTAAGTTTATAAATGCTGCAGATGTAAGTCTACATCAGCCGCTGGTCTCGGATCCCTGTTTGTGTTCCTAAAGCATTTGTCTCTTAGCGTATTTAAGGCCAGGTGGAAAGATCTGACAGTAGAAAAGTGATATTAAAGCTGCCTGCCTTTTCCTGGCCTCTGTACCATGTCCCTATTATGCAGAGCAATTATACAGCTCACATGTGTAAAGCATTACAAGCACCATTGGGGACATCTGGACCACGAAGTGGCAGCCCCCAGCATGAAGTTTCTATAATGTTGAAAAAGAACATGAGGAGGGAGAAAACAATAAACCCTGAAAGGGAAAGAAATGTGAAATATATAGTAGAAAACTATGTCATCATTTCACAACTACATTCTTTTGGCTCTCTGGTTTTGGAGGCTGCAATTTTGAGTTGGTTTCAAATCTGTTATGAAGCCCACAAGATCCTCCGTCCAGTCAGGGTGCCCAATATTGTTTCCGTCAGATTTTTTTTTTCCTTTGCTGTATAATGCTCAGTGTAGGAGGCGAGACAAATACAGGTTAAAGTTCCAGAACTGCTAAACAAACAGAGCTAAAATAGCTTCTTACTCCTCCCTGGATTCTTTGGACCAAACTTAGCGTTGGGTAAAAAAAAAATTGTAAGCAACAAGTCGAATAAGGCTTGGAAATTGGAAATTGTTTTTACATCCTTAGCATTTGGTATCGTTCAATCTGAAGATCTGAGGATTTCTCAGAAGATGAGTCAGGAAATAACTTGACCAGATGTAAAGCATCTGATGTTTGAATCTAGAAACAAGATGTTTCGCTGTCTAAGGGAATAAGGTTTTGGCTACAGTTTTAGAAATAAAGGAACTTAACTGGAAATATCGTTGTTGTTGGCGTACCATCAAGGGGATATCTTTTGTATCTACTTTTACAGCTTTATTTACTCCTTGCAAAGCTAATTACAGCTACCGCACATGACTTCTCTAGGGTTAAAATGGCCACCCACTAAAAGAACAAAAGATGTATTCTAGGGAACCCAAAGTTGTCCCCTTGATGGTACCCCTAAATATATCATTAATGATACCCAATGGTTTGCCCTTGATGATACATAAGGATGTATTCTTAATGCTACCCAAAGATATACCTTTGATGGTACCCACCCCAGCGACAAGAATATGCAGTTCTGGGGAGACAGAAAGTGCAGTTTGTCTCTAGCAACAAGCCTGCCCCCCCGGCATTACCCTCTCACCCTGCCCACGACATTTCAGAGTTAGAAGACTCTGTTTTATTTATTAGATCAAATCTATCAATATTTTTTGCAGTCACATCAAAAGAGACAAATCTAGTGATTTAGTCAACTGAGCCTCCTAATAAGGCAATTCTTTTCACCTAGATTTCACCTAGGTTTTCCCACACTGACGAATCAAAATCTACGCTAAAATATAATACATAATACATTTCAGATAACATAGAAATTGTAATAGAGTTAGCCTTATTGTGCACCTTGGTGCTAACCAACATTAGCACTGTCAAGAAGTGATGTATTCTGATGATATAAATATTTGTAACTGACCTCGATTTGATGCCATAATGCTTTCAGCTGAATCTGCATCACTCTTATCTGTCTTGTCCGTCTCCATCTTTCTTTCTTTTGAGTTTCCCGTGATTGTTTTCCGCCTATCAATGGGTCAGTGCAGTAGTTTCCAGCAATTTCTTTTTAGCATTTTGAGTTATAATTTTTTTTTTTTTTACTAAATAACAGATATGATTTAAATGGAAAGTACAATACTGCAAACAAAACACACTCAAGAAAAAAAATCGAATGAAGAAAAAAAACCTACTCAATTGCATTAAGGGGAGTTAATGTACTAATATGTGACTGGCCCTGGCCATTATTTATATCCGAGAGTGTAGTACCCTACTCCAGTGTTTATCTTTCAGATTGGGTTCCAAGATAAACCTGTTTAAAATTTTTCTCAGTGTGGAAACGTCCTCTCGACATTTCTGCGTTTCTGACCCGTGGTCAGCACAGAATGCTTTTTCTCCACCTTGCTGAACCAGGTCACATTCCAGACTAATGGTCTTCTCTCTGCCCTCACTGAGCCTGACTTCCTGTTGCATTTTATGGTGTTCCTGCTGTCGCCTGGGGTTCAGCACGGCCACGAACACCATTAATCACGCTCTGTTGTTTGGCTCGATGCTGACATCGAGTGATCCCCAACGGTTGGAGGTCCTCTGTGTTTCCCAAGAAGAAACACCCTGTCCTGGAGCCAAAATCTCTGAGAAAAGTTTTTTCAATTCCTTCTGATGAACAAGTTAGAAGAGTCACAATCAATTACGCCATAGTTGCAAGCTGTCAGTTCCAACATGCAACCTGGGCACTGGTTTTGAGTTTTGAGGCTCGTTTTGAGGGTCTGTAGATATTTTTCTTTCTTGTAATGAAAGGTAGCTCCATGAGTCTTTGCCTCTAACGTGACCACAAAGACCCCCTATGGAATTTTGGCTTGCTGAATACGGGCCAACCAAAAAAATAATAGAGAAACCAAGGCGAGGGAAAGTAAACCACAGGAAATGCTAAATGCCACTCGATAGTAATAATTAGCCCAATGAGATGCTATGCTTTCTAACGTAGCATGGTGTGTTATTTAGGAAAGCCTAAGCAGTTTATCTCTGGGTGATGTCATCTCCACAGACTTATCACTATGGTTAGTGGTGTTGACATCTGCAACGTCTGGAGCAGGAGAACAATTCACCACATAACAGTTGTAGTGGTAGTGCAGTGGTTAAGGCTTTGGGTAATTGATTGGAAGGTTGGACGTTCAGTTGTTGGTATTGCTGAGCTGCCAATGATGGGCCCTTGAGCAAGGCCCTAAACCCTCTGTGGTCCATGGGGCACTGTATCATGGCTTGCTAACATTGCTGGGATATGCAAAGAAAGACTTTCACTGAGCTGTAATGTACATGTGAGCTTCTAATTTTTATTTCTTGAAGAAGTAATAAGCAAAATTAGGAACGTATTTTTAGCACCATTTATGTTTTACATATTTTGCAACATCATCAACGCTATCACTGTTTTGGATATAGACTATACAATGTTCTTACACAGCACTTTCTTTGAATTGCGACAAGAAGGTGTTGAGTAATTCTTGATAACGGCGGCTCTGACATCAGCAAATTCCTTGTTAATCTATTACTTCTCTCCACTTTCACACATAAGCCTAATTGGAACGAATCATGGGAGGTAGATGTAGCTGTGTAAGAAGGTGGACTCTGAGCATTAAACCTTCAAAGATGATTTGTTATTGGAGACTGATATAGTGCTTGGTCCAAAGGGTTAGGATCACGGTAATCCAAAAACACCTTTGGTCTTTTTCCAGAAAAACATTGTGTGCAGATAAACAACTTCTTGGACATTTCACAAGATGGATAACCTTGTGTTTACAACATTTGTAAGACGTCCTTATCCTGAGCAGTTTTTTTTGGTTAAGGGCCTTGATCAGGGGCCCAGCTTGGTGTGGCTAACTCAAAACCTTCAGATCCAAAGTCTCATGCCTTAATCGTTTGGAACCAGGATCTAAGGAACATACTGTACCGAGCAACAATGAGGTAAAATCTAATACGGCTAATCTCTTGCGGCTTGAACTTCTTGCTCGAGGGGCCATTATTGGACTTCAGCGTATACAGTAGTGGGATTCAGCCATTCTTAGAGTGATTTTCTTTTAGACTTCATCCATCTTGCTGCCAAGAAGGTGCATATCTTGCTTAATAACAAACATCCAAAGACCTTGGGCTTAGCTTCCATGGGAACGGGAGCCAAATACCACACGAAGATCGACCACCTATGTCGCATGAATCACATCTGAGCAGTGTTCCTAAGGGCTTCACCATCCCTTCTTTGTCTTCGAACAGCTGGATGCGTGGGTGATACCGTATCATATATCTGCCACCATTTCCCGCACTCCCCGAAAACATAGGCGACGTTTACTGTAACTCGTGACACAGATTCCGTGAATCAGTGTGTTTGCTGAAAAAATCTAGCATGGATCTGATTCTTACTAATTCATATTGTTTATTCATGACACATGTCCTGTCTTGTACAGTATATTCCATCATATTCAGTGTGAGATTTCTAAACACTGTTTGTTTATACCTAAAATTGGGATCTTAGCATTTTTATGAGGTAAATACTTTTTTTTTTTTTACCTCAATCAACCAGGATGAAATGTGTGTTTTTACATGCACTTTTATGGAGAACATATTGACCTAATAATTTTTTTTTTTTTACAAAAATTGTTATCAAACAATGACTTGATGTAGTTGGTATCCGTGTATAGTTACATTATTGTTGAATATGACAGCTTTACTTCACAAAGTTACATCTCTTGCACTGGAGACTTAGGGTGTTTTCACACCTAGTTCGTTTTAAAAGAACCAAACCCAGTTCACTTAAAGTGAACCAGAAAGTGATCTAAGCAAATGTGAACTCAGTCCCTTTCGTGTTCACAATAAAAAAGACTCAAAAGAGAACCCAGTTCTCTTTTTGGTCATCTTCAGTATTGAAGTGATCTCAGACCCTTTCGTGTTCACACCTCAACCTCATAAGAACTCAGAACCCAGAATTGTGTGAAATTTTATCACGTGTGTATATGTACTTCTGTCATAGTTTTTTCACTTGTACATGACATTGTGGTGCTGTTCTGTTGTAGCTCCTTTCCTTCAGTTTTTGAGAAAACAGGAAAAATACTTTTATGTTTTTTATGTGTTGAGAATAGTTGGCGTTTAATGTCATCCTCTTTACAAATATCAATAAGTGCACAGCTCTCTTCATTAGACCACACGACTCCGCGACCTGCCATGTCAAAAGGTCTTGTGTTTCAGCAGTGACGGAACACGGCTGCAGGTATGGCAAGCCTCCAGGGACATTTGGCGAAACGAAATGCAAAGCGGACCGGGACCACATTGCTTTCACATGTCACAAACAAATCGAACCACAAACAGACCCACAAACGAACCGTACTTAGACCACCTCTGGAGGTGGTCTGAGTACGGTTCGCTTCTGGGTCCTTTTAAGGGGTCTGAGATCACTTGGTTTGTTCACATATACACACTGAACCGCTCTGAGAGCGTTTGGAGGGCTCAAACGAACTAGGTGTGAAAACACCCTTATTTACAGACATAATAGAGTAATAGCTGAATATTAACTTACAGAAAAGAAAACGGTAGTTTTATATGAAATGTAAACATAATGGTACAATCCTTGGTTTATAGCAACTTTGCGAAAATTCGATGAGCTTGTGAATCGAATCAGACTATTCAGGGTCATCAATTTTTTTTACTTTTTTTTTACATATTCAAATATTTTGGATGGTTAAAATAGAAATTTTAATGTATGTCAAATTTAAAATGGATTTATTTATTCGAATCTATTGCTGTAAATTATTTTTGCAGCGTTAACCGTACAAACCTGCACGTACGATGTTACTATAGAAATGTTCGAAACCATGCATTGATCTGCATTTACTTTCATGGCTTTTATTCTAACCATTGGATGATTAAGGGCCTTTCTCAAGGAACCAGCAGTGGCAGCTTGGTGGTGCTGGGATTTAAACTCCTGACCTACAGATTCAAATCTACCACCTCCCATGATCTTACTAAAAAGTTCTGACCAATCAGAATCGCTGTGGTTTTAAACACTCGATATTTGCTAGCTGGCTTGTCTGATTTCTTTGAAGGCTTTCCTCTTCTGTGCCCTCAAGGAATCAGATTCCTGGGTGGTGATCCAGGTGAAAAGACAAAGCCAGTGAGCGTGATTGCTGATTAGAAATCCTTGTCTCTTTTGCTATCTTGCTAAATGAAGCAAGCCTAAAACGCAAGCCCAGACAGTGGACATGGAATTTGCTGGAAAACGTTCAGCCTTTTATTTTTTTAAACACAATCTATTTATCGATGATCAGATATTTAAGTCAATGAGTTGTGAAGATGAACATCTTCACAACTGGTCTCAACATCAAATTTCAACAGTTTGGACTGAAATTAAACATCACATGACAATTTATCATGTATGCATTATAATGGCTGTGGAAAATGGGAGCTCAGTGGAAAAGAAAGGACCAGTAGATTATGAGTTTCAATCCCAACATCGTCAAACTGCCAGTGTAGGTCCTAGTTCAAGCAGATGGAGAATTTCATGCTCTCGCATCCAAAGACTTGAACAATTGTGTACGGTACAAAAACATATGGGTGTAAATGTCCCAATACTTTTGGCGTTGTAATGTTTGTTATTGTTGTGAGTGAATTGATGGGCTTTTTGCTGAATTTATTCCGGATCCTGTTTCCTTTTAATGTCTTCCAGTATAGTTTTTTTTTTTTCTTGATTTATTGTCATAATTCTTTCTTTTTTTGTTATTTCATTTTTAACTTTTTTTTTATTTAGTTTTTTGCTTTGTTTTCTGGTAAATGTATTTTTCATTTCGTTTTCTAATTTGATGTTTTGTTGTATCGTGTTTTTTTATTTTTGTTTGTATCGGTAGTTCATTTTTTATGTTGCCTTTTTAATTTTGTGGGTTTTTTTGTGTTTTTTTTAATTTTTTTTTGATTTTCTATTATTTGAAAGATTTTTTTTTATTGTATTTGTTTCCGGTTTTGCAGCCATTTTTATATTTTTGGTTTTTATTATTATTATTTTTATTTCCATTTGTTTAATTTCGTCACGTGCTCAGAAAGACTCAACATTTACACTTACATTAGTCGTTTTTCATGAATCGACGTAAAATATGCTTTGGGTGTGTTCGCATTCCGGATATAAAGTGAATCCACGACGCCTGAAATGTAAATCAAGCAGAGGGAACGATCCTGAAGACGTGCCTCCACTCATCCTGCAGTGAAAATATCTTTCAGATTACAGTTGTGTCACTTTGATTTAATATGACGAGGCATGTTAATGATCTGGCGAAGGCGTAAGTACATCGTGGAAAGCGTTTCAGCGAGGTTCTGGCTACGTGGCGCGTCCATGGTTCCTCTTCAGGTGTCAGGATGTGTTCTCCAAGTGCCTGTTTCAACAAGTCCAGGTGTCAAACGCAGTGATCCTTCTCCACCTCAAGACTTTTGGACTCGTCTTTAGGGCATGTAGGAGCTCGCTGACTCGGTCATAATGCAGCGTGTAATAGGAACAGCAGTGAGTGTGATTATATACACAATAATAATAACTAATAATATATTTATCACATGGAAGAACATTCGCTCCTTAGTGTCCAGAGATCATGTGACCAGAACAGCAGGGGTTACAGGTGGGGTCAGGTTTTAATATAATCATAAAAAAAAAAAAAAAAAAAAGAGAAAAAAAAA
>MU551626.1:285300-305300 GCA_024362625.1 Silurus asotus
AAATCCTGAATGTGGATTTATTACTTCCTGAGTGGTGTGTGTGTGTGTGTGTGTGTGTGTGTGTGTGTGTGGCATGGGTTGTTCCTGCAACAGGTTATCTATAGAGAACAATCCAAACTCAGAGTTCAGAAGGTCACATTGTACATACAGGTGTTTCCTATCCAGTGTGTGTGTGTGTGTGTGTCTGTGTGTGTGTCTGTGTGTGTGTTCAAGTTTATAGCATGCCCCTATACCCTTTTATGGGTATATGAAATGTCTATATTTATAAAAAAATTAATAATAATTTATTTACATTTTTTGGAAGGAGTCTCCAGTGTCAGATGTTTGTTCAGAAAGTTTTTAAAAAATCTTTATGATTGTTTGATGTTTTTTTAGTACGATGCCTAAAACTACAACTATAATTCTATGCTAATGTACATACTTAAAACATATGCAAATGTTTGTGGACACTTGAGCATAAGGGCAGTAATTATGCTAATAGCCAAGAGTCACATTTAAGCTTACGTGAAATTAAATAAACGCATAGATGTGTTTGAGCACCTCATCCAAAGACGTCCTACACAAGCGTGTGTCTTCAACCTTGTGACAACAGTTTGTGGGAGAACCACATATAGGTTGGGAGTGTCGGTGTCCCAATACTTTTGGCCCATTTACTCCTATGTCAATTTATAGAAGCAACAAATCGAACGAAATCTTTATTTTGTATAAACAGAGTCGCGATCATTGGGTGTGCGTAAATATTGGCACCCACCATTCAGCCCTATTGAAAGGTGTGACATTGAACTCAGATGAATTGAACTCTAATAGTGAATTGGAGTCTTTATTTGAGAAGAATAAAAAAGTGTATAAAAAAAAAACACACACATGAGCGAAGGTTTACTTAGTTCGTTTATGTTTACTCGTGGCCTAGAAGAAACTTTCACGTGATGAATGAATAGGTTTGTTTGTGCCCTTGAGAAAATCTCGGAGCAATTTTCTTCACCTTCACTTGTCCAGCAAGGCGCCATTATTTTTTGCAAATTGCCCGTTTACGCCGGTATTTACCCCCGTAATCGCTCCTCAATCTTTCCACCCAGAACTACACCATAAATATCTAATTAAGCAACTCTCCTGAGAACTTCATCCCCCTCCGTTATGTAACCATGGCGATGACCTCCTTCACACAGACGCCCTTTCTTTCTGATTACAGGGGGTGTTTATAGGCACACACACACACACACACACACATACACATACACACACACACACACACACACACACACACACACACACACACACACACACACACACACACACACACACATAACTCTCTTCATCGTGTGTGTGTGTGTTTGGTGTCTGGAGTCAGACTTTATTAATTCAACACTTTCAAGCAGCAAACCATAAAAAACCCTCTAAATGCTGAAAATAAGAGAAGAACACTGAAGACAAAAAAATTACAGAGAAAGGAGAAGAATGCTAAAGTAGGTGAATAAGAACACTTGATGATGAAGAAGAAAGCTAAGGAATGAAGAAGAACGCCAAAAAAAGGAGAAGTATGCTGGAGAAGAAGAAGAATGCCAAAGAAGAAGAAGAACACTGAGGTAGAAGAAAAACTCAGAAGAAGAAAAACACTAAAGAAGAAGGAGAAGAAAACTAAAGAGGGAGAAGAATGCTAAGGATCTTTCCTTAGCATTCAGAAAACTGAAGAAGGAAAAGAACAATGAATAAGGAGAAGATTACTAAAGAAGGAGAAGAACACTGAAGATGGAGAGGAACACTGAAGATGGAGAAGAATGCTGAGGAAGAAGAAAAACAGAAGAAGAAGAAAGACAGTGAGGAAGAAGAAGAAGAAGAAGAAGAAGAAGAAGAAGAATGCTAAAAAAGAAGAAGAACACAGATGAAGGAGAAGAAAAGTGAGGAAGGAAAAGATTGCTTTTGGAGGGGAAAAAAACACTAAAGCGGGAGAAGAACACTGTAAAAGTAAAAGAACATTGAAGAAGGAGAAGATTACTAAAGAAGGTGAACACTGAAGAAGGAGAAGAATGATAAAGAAGGAGAAGAACACCAAAGAGGGAGAAGAATGCTAAGAAAGGAGAAGAACACTGAAGAAGGAAAAGAACATTGAATAAGGAGAAGATTACTAAAGAAGGAGAAGAATACTGAAGAAGGAGAAGAAAAATGAAGAAGGAGAAGAATGCTGAGGATAGATAAAAGGTAAAACACAGATGCAGGAGAAGAACAGTGGGGAAGGAAAAGATTGCTTTTGTAGGAAAAAACTCTGAAGAGGGAGAAGAACACTGTTAAAGTAAAAGAACACAGATGAAG
Source organism: Silurus asotus (assembly GCA_024362625.1). Taxonomy (NCBI): domain Eukaryota; kingdom Metazoa; phylum Chordata; class Actinopteri; order Siluriformes; family Siluridae; genus Silurus; species Silurus asotus. Next base: position 287,608 of record MU551626.1, read on the forward strand.
GAGAAGAACAGTAAAGAAGGAGAAGAACACAGAAGAATTTAAATAACACAGAAGAAGAAAAACACAGAGGAAGGAAAAGAATGATGCACAGAATGCAGAAGAACGAGAAGAACTTTGAAGAAGCAGAAAAACACACATTTCCCCAGAATATCCTCCTATCAGTTTATATGTCGTCTATAAACCCAGATTCCACACAGTACACACTGCAGCTCAAAGACCTCATGTAGTAAACAAGGAGATAAAAGCGCGTAGACTTCATTCACCTTCTAGCGTGACTTACGCTTTTACAACGTCATAAAAAAGTTGTACAAAACAGTTTTTCACTGCTGTGGTTTTCACCAATTACGCTGCGTTCACGAGGACTTTTGAACAGCTTGTGTCAGAGTGTAAAGAAAAAGTTTGCCCATGAAATCTATATTGAATGTACGGCTTTAGAAGGGGCGGGGCTTCGGTCATTTACAGTCATGTTCAAAACAGCGAGGGAACTTAGATTACAGACTTGGTGGACACCTAAATATTAGAGTGATGCTTACATCCCATTCCACAATTAGTCTCCATTTCCTATTATATTAAGCTCCTCATCTTCTGGGAAGATGTTCCTCTAGATTTTGTGTCAGGGTTCACATTCATCTCAAAGGTGTTCTAAAGAGTAGAGCTGGCTTTGTTTGTTGAGGAGGAAGAACGAATGCTTAGGATTTAGAAAGAAGAAGAAGAAGAAGAAAGCTGAGGAATGAGAAAAGCACCGAAGAAGGAGAACGCTGAGGAAGGTAAAGAATGGTGAGGATAAGAAGGAGGCTGAATAATGAGATGAACGCTGAGGAAGAAGGAGAGGAACAATAATGAAAAAGGGAAGAATGTTGAAGAAGGAGAAGAACACTAAGGAAATAAAATCATGCTAGGAAAGGTGAAGAATGCTGAGAAAGGAGATGAAAGCTGAGGAAGAAGAAGAAGACTGAAAAAGGAGATAAACGCTAAAAAAATAGAAGAACGCTGAGGAAATAAATGAATGGTGACAAGAAAAAGAAGGCGGAGCAAGGAGAAAAACGCCAAAGGAGGAGAAGAACACTGAGAAAGGAGAAGAAAAATTATAAAGAAGAAGAAGACTGAGGAAGATGAAGGGGGCTAAATAATAAAATGAACACTGAGGAAAAGGAAGAAGACTAAGAAAGGGGAAAATGCTAAAGAAGGAGAAGAATGTGGAGAAACTATAAGAAAGCTGGGAAAAAAAAGGTGAACGCTAAGGAAGAAGCAGGAGGCTGAGGAAGAAGAAAAACGCTAAAGAAGGGAAGAACGCTGAGGCAGTAAAAGAATTCTGAGTAAGTAAAAGAACACTGAGGAAGAAGAACGCTGAGGAAGAAGAACGCTGAGGAAGGAGAAGAAAATAAAAATTAGGAGATAAAAGCTAAGGATGGAGAAGAACTATTAAGATAAAGATGAATGCAGATGAGAAAAGGAAACACAACTGTGTAACTCCAAGATTGAGCAAACAGTTTGAGGAACAACCTAAAAATCAGGCATCTCAATACTTTTTTCCATACACTGTTTCATATGAACTAAATCTTGTTCCTAGTTCACACTCAACCTCTTGTGTTTTTCCATCACACTGACCAAACCCATGAAGCGTGAAGCTCCTCCTTCTGGGTCGCACAGATCTTCTTTCAGAGCAGGAGATCTTCTCGGTGTTGATATTGCTGCGTTGCGATAAGCAAGAACAGATAAGCAATGCGAGGGAAAGCCGTGCTTTAGAAACACAGGAAGTGCCCGGGGTGGGGGGGGGGGGGTGGGTGGGGGTTGTCACTGGACGCCACATGCAGCGTTATCAGGAATCCGAGTGCATTTGGGTCACGAGCCATAAAAACGGATACGTCATAAAATTCCCTGTAGAGTAGTTTCCGATTTCTGAAGTGTAGTGTGGTCCTTCTCGAGACTATGGGGTACTGGCTAAGGCATTAGAGTTCAGCTCAGACGGTTGTAAGACCAAATCACAACCTTAGCATGCAGCCATTTGTGGGCCCCTGAGCAAGGCCCCTAACCTCAGCTGTATCAATGATAGAAATATGTTAGCAACCTACAGAAGCCAGACAATTATGGTGCCTCTCAATTAGCCCTAAGTTTATTTACGTTTAGGGCATTTGACAGATGCCCCCTTATTCTGTATATCATTTACACAGCAGTTGAGGGTTAAGGGCCTTGCTCAAGGGCCCAACACTGTTAGTTTTGAACTACATTTTTCTGGTATACTCACTCCTGGGTATAGTTTTTAGGTTTACTGGTCGACGCTATATTTTGTGTTTTTTTTGCACTAGGTTGCACTTGATGCACTTTATGTAGCTTTATGTTGTGTTGTAGCTCTATGTTGTTTAGTGTAGCACCAGGGTTCCGGAGGAACATTGTCTCGTTTTTACTGTGTACCGTGTACAACTGTGTACAGTACAAATGACAATAAAAGCCTCTTGACTTGACTTGACTTGACTTGACTGGCTGATTCTTGGTGTTTGGATTTGTCCTGAGAACCTTCTGGACAGAAGTCCAACATCCTTACCAATGATCTACCACTTCCCCAATTCACTATTCAGAGCGCTAATCAGAGCGCTAATCAAGCAGGCAGCCATTTTAAGGTCTTTCATTGTACATAGATGCATAGTGTTTTCCATTACAGAAAATGACATTGTATCTCACTGAAGTCATCCATCTTGAACTGAACAGAAAAAGGTTTCCGGATTTGTTTGAGTCCAACAACTTCAATGGTCTTTTAAGCTCAATCCCAAAATAGGTTCCTGCTTAAAGAACCATGGCAGAAGCAACATTTATGACACATATAAATAGAAAGAAGTTAGTGAACAAATTATAAGATTGGTATCAGTTATCTCAGTTCTTCAGATAAGCAAGTGAGGGTTAAGGATCTTGCTCAAAGGCCCATCAATGGCAGCTTGGTGGTGCTGGAATTTGAACCTATCAGAAGTCCAACATCTTATCCACTGAGCTACCACTTCCCTCAAATTGTTTTTTTAATGTACTCCTAGATTTCTCCAAAGGTTCCTCTACATTTAGTCCCCATTTCTTGTTACAACAAGCTCCACTCTTCTGGAAAGATGTTCCATTTTCTGTGAGATCTTATTCAGCCACAAGGGTCTTAAATGTAGTTCAAGGGCATCTGAAGAAGTCCTACACAATTATATGGGTAAGATCCAGATATGGCTGGAACAATCAGGTGTCCTAATACGTATTTATCATAATTTTACGACGCTTTTGTGGATATTGTTCAAACTATAATCAGTTAACGCTTCCCACCACAGGGAGGCAATTCAGCGAGAGGTAAATAAAAATCAATCTTTCACTTGTCATGTAGTAAAACCTTTCAGGGCAAGTATGTAAAGCAATTTGTGTTTCCTTTGTCCGTATTGTTCGAGCGCTCCTTTCATGCTGTTTGCCGTGACGCGAAATTGTGTAAACGATGCGACGTTTACGACGAACCCAAACAATACATTTCAACGACGGTGCCCGATGAAAATCATATAATCCCAATGCATGTTGTGTTTTCTCTCCGTACAGATGGAGGAAGGCTACGAACTGGACCTGACCTACATAACAGAGCGCATCATCGCCGTCTCGTTCCCGCAGAACTGCTCCGAGGAGACCTACCTGCACAATCTCAAGGACGTCACTCGCATGCTCAAGTCCAAACACGCAGATAACTATTTGGTAAGACGGCGATCCGGGCCTGAGTGTTTACGTTCTCGCTGGGTTTTTTTTTTTGCCGGAGCAGACGTTTCTAGAGAATGAAGCAGTAGCGCAGGATTATAGGCCCTGGAGGAATGGGTTTTGGCTTGTCTCGTGAACGTCACGCAAGGACGTCTGTACAAAAAGTCTGGTTTTTGAGACAAACAGCAATTAACACGCTTGTTACGGATGTACGGGTCCAAGCAATACAGAATCAGGAGCGTTCGAAGTTCTTAGAATGTTATTTCATACGATGTGGTTGCGTTGCAACGGTTTACAGTGTTTTGAAGTCATAATTAGTTGTAACATTTTTTTTTAAAGCGTGAGTTTGAATTCCAGCCACACTAGAGTACTGGGCCCCTGAGCAAGGCCCCTTAACACTATAGCTGTGTTAACGAGATAATTAACGAGATAATTGTACATCATTCTGGATATAAAAGTTTTGGGACTTTTACAGCCACCTGCGGTTCTTAGCCAATTAAATTTGAAGGTACACAATTGTATCTTCTGTCTTTGGATGGTGTAGCATGACATTTTCCCTTTACTTGAATTACGAGACCCAAATCTGTCCCAGCATGACAATGTGCCTGTTCACAAAGCCAGCTCTATGAGGATCTGCTTTTTATGGGCTGGATTGGATCTCCTGCTAAAGAGCCCCAATGACATAAAGATCTTATGTTTGAGTATCCACAAACTCCACAAAGGAATATTAGGATTATGCCTGTGTCTCTTAAAAACCATAGTTTTGACAGGAAAGATTTTGCATATACATTTGCAGAGTCTGGTGTTATGTTTTTAGTTTGTTTGTTTGTTTAAAGGGGCGGAGCTTGTGCTGATGAATCTCGCCGATCCCTACTGTATTAGACAGAATGAATGCTGTTTACTCGTCCCTGCAGTCTCCAGTGTTATCTGCTGTCTTGTTATGAATATATCTCCCCTTTGACTTTCATGTCATAGTTAGTACTGTTGTTTGGACTCACGCATTCGAGACAAAAATACAAGACAAAGTCCTCTCAAGACAAACAAACTCACACCGAAAATAAATGTACGCTATATAGACAAAGGTTTGTGAACCTTGGGTTCTCATTTGAGGATGGTTTCTCATTTGGGGATGGTTCTTTTTAAGGTTTCTTCCTCAGAGAATCCAAAGGAGTTTTTTTTCTTGCTATTTAGGTACACATAGTTCACTTGTGAAACACAATGTCATTGGTGAAAAGTGCTATAGCAATAAACTAAATTTTGTGGAGAGTCGTGGAGATTCATTAAGACACATTCAGGTATTGATGTTTGTGAGGCCTTGAATGCAGTCAGCTTTCTCAACTCATTATAACAGGGTTGAAGCTCTAAAGCAGGAGATCTTCCACACCTTCCAACCTATGGAAAGCAGATCTTCATGGAGCTGGCTTTGTGCACATATGCATTGTCATACTGGAACAGGTTTGGGTCTCCTAGTGCATCTCAAGTGAAGGGGAAATTTAATCCAAAGACATCTTATATAATAGTGTATCTCAAATTTCAGAGAAGAACCTCATATGGCAGGAAAAGTCCAAATATTATATCATACTATATTTTTTTCATATAGTGTATATAGTCATACCCCATCCTGGGATTTTTTTTGTTTGCTGTCCCTCCGTTCATCATTCTGTCACCTAAATATATATTTTGAGATCACTGAGTCATCTGTGCCTTCTGTTATTGAATTTGGTTCAAAAGCAGGAGAGTCGATTGTTCATTTCCAAAAGCCTATAAAGCGAGGAAGAGATATAGGTACATCATGTGACAGTCTCGATATTATTTGTGTGGTGGGTCATATTCTGTTAAACGTTTGATTGAAATAAAATAATGAAAACATTATTTACTAAAACACTTATTTTCTATCAATAATCATTTAATTTAGTGGTGACTATTGGTACTGCATGACTGTGCATGCTCTGTGTGATAAGTTCAGACACGCCCATTCAAAAAGCCAAGTTTTTTTTCATGTTCCTATCCCTGAGGTTTGCTCATGTTTCTGTTTTTGTTCCAGGTGATCAACCTGTCAGAGAAGAAACATGACCTGACCAAGTTGAACCCTAAGGTAATAGAAATAGATCTGTTTGGAAATAGCTCAAAGAAAGCGCTGGAGTGTGTGGGTGGAGTGTGTGTGGGGTGGAGTGTGTTGACTGCGTTAGTCATCAAGGGCTTGAAGCAACACCCGCTCTGGCGTGCATACACTCGTGTGCAAAACACCACAAAAAAAAGAAGAAAAATACATCTCTTTAGAAGGCCATGGGCTGTTTGAATACTCGTTTCTGATTGGCTTGAAGGAGTTCAGGTGCGAGTTTGTGCATTTCTAAATTTCTAAGGAACAATTTGCGTTCTGAATGAATGCACTGCCTATACAAACTTGTAACCATAGCAACATCCAGTTCTATACAAAATGAGAGAGCGATTGCAAACATTTTTTCAATAACCTTACTGAGCTCCATGGAATATTTACGGATGCATTTGATGTAGCTTATATGATCAGTATGGTGATTCTGTTCAAGAATACTTCAGCACTGCTCGACTGGTACCACCTTCTCTCAGGATACTTCAAGTCTCTTCCCTGTTACGGCACCGAGGTGGTGGAATGAACTTCCCCTAGATGTCCGTCTAGTGGAGTCCCTGGCTATCATTAAGCGATGGTTTTCTTCTTCTTCTTCTTCTTCTTTTTCTTCTTCTTCCGGCTGCTCCCATTAGGGGTCACCACAGCGGATCATCCGTCTCCATACCCTCTGTCCTCCACATCTGCCTCTTATACCCCAACCACCTGCATGTCTTCCCTCACCACATCCATAAACCTTCTCTTTGGCCTTCATCTTTTTCTCCTTTAAGGCAACTCAATCCTCAGCATTCTCCTCCTGATATACCCCATGTCCCTCCTCTGCACGTGTCCAAACCATCACAATCGAGCTTCCCTAACCTTGTCTTCAAAACGTCCTACATGCGCTGTCCCTCTAATAAACTCATTTCTCCTGGACAATGCCGCAAATGTAAATGTAAATGTAAGAATGAATTTGACAAACCAGAGAAGAAAAACACAATTAACTACAACAGCTTGATTATTAGTGAAGACAGCGTGTAATTCACACACTAGACAAATAGTAGTCTAAGTTTTACTACTTACAATTGTTGTTTTTCCTTAATGAACAAGCCGGTGGCGAATGTGCTAAGGAAAAACTCCCTGAGACGTCATGAGGAAGAAACATTAAGAGGAACCAAACTCAAAAGCGAACCTCATCCTCATCATCGAATGTCCATTCATTACAGTTCCATCATTGTTGAGTTCAGACGCTGTTCATGCAACCTGTGGTCCTGAACCACTGCAGCAGACTGCTGATATTAATTCCATTACAATTCTCAGTTCTTGAGTTGCTTAGTTGATCTTTAGGTTGATCATATGGAACCATCATCAGCTGCACAAAGTGTCTGAAGAGAAGAAAAGGACTGGAACACTGGTCAAAAATTTAGAGATTGAATGTTCTGATGATTTTATCATCCCTGATTTAATCAGTGAAACTTCTGGAGAATTTGATAACATTATCTGATTTGATGTGTTGCTTACAGTAAGTTTTGTCTCTACTTAGAGATATCTTGCTTGAGTTACCCTGATGTCTGTGATTTTTTTTTTTTGTTGCTCAGACGTTAGATACAGGCTGGCCGGACCTCCACGCTCCTCCTCTGGATAAGATCTGTACCATCTGTAAGGCCATGGAGAACTGGCTGAACAATGACCCGCTGCATGTAGTGGTCATTTACTGCAGGGTGAGATTTCTCATACGGTACATATGGATAAAGGGATATGCATAATCAAGAAATCAGTAAAAAGATGTGTGTGGAGAATCAGCACAGAGCAACTGATTTGCATTTGGTCCCACCTCTGAAATTCCCTTAAAGGTGATGCTTGCACAACTGAAGATGAGAAATCAATGGCAAAAAATGTAAAATTAAACAATAAATAAAAAATAATAATAAAATATGAAGCTAAAAAGATGAATCGTGTGTAAATTAAATGAACTAAAAAGAAAATCGTTGACCCAAAACTAAATATATTATGGCATTTATAAAAAAGTCTAAATGAATAAATATAAAAGAGGTGAAATTAAAACCTTCAACGCAACACATTTATTCACAACTTCCTTTCTTTAATCAGATAATAATAAACTCCTGCGAAAAATATTTTTTTCTATCACTAAACATTTACTGATGCCAAGTCTCAAATCAAGTACCAAAATCTGCCATTGTGCACAGATCCGACAGTTAAAACAGTCCGTGTGGAAACACAGCAAAAGTTTCGTTTGGTGTCGATTTACATAACACCATAATTACATAATTCTATATATATATATATAGGTACTAGTTCTATTCTTGTCTGGTGCTATTAGTTATTAAAAGTGTTTTTCTATTATTATTTGGTAACTTTTTTTGTTATTTATTTATTATAATTTCATAATTTTAATAATTTTTATTGCTGCACTTATTTTATTTTATTTATGTATTTATTTGTTTGTTAGTTTAGTCATTCATGCATTTAGAAACCTGGGTAGTAATGAGTTGTTTTCTATGCTGCAGGGAGGTAAAGGCAGGATCGGTGTGATCATCTCTTCCTTTGTTCATTTCACAGACATCTCAGCCAGGTACCTCACTTCACATCATCTTACTTCATCATCTACATAGCATTACCACAGTTTCCATACTGTCATGATGTCTGTCTGTCTGTCTGTCTGTCTGTCTGTCTGTCTGTCTGTCTGTCTGTCTACCAGTGTTGAATGAAGTACACAAATCATGTACTCGAGTAAAAATGTCCCTTTAAACTTTTACTTGAGTAAAAGTACTATGATTTATTATGGCTATAATGTTCCTATTATCATTTTTGTCACAAGAGTCTTTGCTTAATCGACTCAGTATGTATGTTGGTGATAAGTAAAACAAATATAAAACAGAGCGTGCGCTCGATCCTGATTGGTGGATTTCTGTGTGTTTGACCAGGTAAGTTTTTATCCACTTATAAATAAAAGGAACGACTGATTACACTACAGCTACATTTACTTTATTACTGTCCACCAAATTGTGTGTGTGTGTGTGTGTGTGTGTGTGTGTGTGTGTACTTTTTCCTTGACCATTGTTTCTCACCTGCTTATTTTGGTTTAAATGGTAATGATCATACTGTATGTATTTCTGCTTATCTGCTCTGGACACACACACTCCAGCTGTGAAGTGAACTGTGAGCTGGGCCTTTACCCTGCAGGAGGTTATTCAGTCCTCCATAATGTTTACTTAACCAGGACATTCTGCTTCTCAGTGCTGGAATCTCTAGCTTTACCACATGATCTCTCTAATACTGCATCTGTGTGTGTGTGTGTGTGTGTGTGTGTGTGTGTGTGTGTGTGTGTGTGTGTGTGTGTGTGTGTGTGTGTGTGTGTGTGTGTGTGTGTGGTAGTGAGAGTTTTGTGTGTGTGTGTGTGTGTGTGTGTGTGTGTGGTTTCCTATTGGTGTGAATCACACCTTTCTCATTTATATCTGCGTGTGTTACAGTGCAGATCAGGCCCTAGATCGATTCGCTATGAGAAAGTTCTACGATGATAAAGTCTCGGCCCTGATGACACCCTCGCAGAAACGGTAACGATAAATTATATCTATCTATCTATCTATCTATCTATCTATCTATCTATCTATCTATCTATCTATCTATCTATCTATCTATCTGTCTGTCTATCTGTCTGTCTGTCTGTCTGTCTGTCTGTCTGCCTGTCTGTCTGTCTGTCCGTGTCTATCTATCTATCTATCTATCTATCTATCTATCTATCTATCTATCTATCTATCTATCTATCTATCTATCTATCTCATGACACATTGCTTTAGAGTATTACATTATTAGACAGTATTATATGAAATACCCAGAGAAAGCCATTGGGGGTGTAAACTTTTGAGCACTGTAGCTCAGGTGAAGTTCTCCTGGATGCTACTGCGGTATGAATACACGTTCAGTGAGCTGTGTGTTGTGGTGGAGTGAGAACTTTTAATTCAGCACTGAAACCTGCTCACCAGGTCCGTGTCTACGCTCTTAAACTCTATTAAGTAGGATGATTTATTGCGAAGGTTTTGAGTTTCGTGGTTTCGTGGTTTTGGTTAAGTGCTCGTGGTTCTGTCCCGAAATACGGATTCTGTAAAATTCATTCCGTTACAGAGCCTCGTTCACTCAATCCGCCCAAATTTCTCTCATTTCCAGCACAATGACACACCTGGATCAAAGCAAGCAGCTGGGGAAATAGCAGCAGAAGCCAGGCTGGGCATTAATCCGGGCTCTTTTATCTTCATGTTGTTTTGTTTGACTCGGTGTCAGGTTGCTGCCATGAAACATACGCTTCAAATATGACACATGACTCATCTTTCTCATCCATTGACGCATTTGCATGACGTTTTCTTCTAAATATGGTTTTCCTTAACAAATTCTAATTGTTTAAAGATCATCAACATCAATGAAAATCCCATCAATTTCTGAACATCCCAGTCCACACTGGGTCTCCATTTGCTCTTATAATAAGCTCCAGTCCTGGGGGAAGATGTTCCAGTATATTTTGTGGGGGATGTTCACCAGGGTGTTCACACCATTCAGTCATTACAAAGGGGGTTAAAGAATCTTTATGGCTGGAGATCTTTTACTCCAACCCATGGAAGGCAGATCTTCATGGAGCTGGCCTTGTGTACAGGGATATTGTCATGCTGGAATATGTTTGGGTCTCCTAGTTCAAGTGAAAGACATCTAAAGACCTTCTGCAACTTTGTGTTAACAGTTTAGGGAAGAACCATATTCCAAATCTCAGTCCATGTATCCCTATCTATCTATCTATCTATCTATCTATCTATCTATCTATCTATCTATCTATCTATCTATCTATCTATCTATTCTTTCTCTCCTTTTTCTCATATTATCACTATTCCTTCCTTCCCATTTTGTTTCTTTCTTTCTTTCTTTCTTTCTTTCTTTCTTTCTTTCTTTCTTTCTTTCTTTCTTTCTTTCTTTCTTTCACTCTTTCTTTCTTTCTTTCTTTCTTTCATTTATTATCAATATTCTTTCTTTTTTCTATCTATCTATCTATCTATCTATCTATCTATCTATCTATCTATCTATTCTTTCTTTTTCTCCTATTCTCATTATTCCTTCCTTCCACCCTTCATATCTTGTTTGTTTCTCTTTCTTTCTTTCTTTCTTTCTTTCTTTCTTTCTTTCTTTCTTTCTTTCTTTCTTTCTTTCTTTCCAGCTTTTATTATTGCTCGTTCTATCAATTTTTCCTTGTTTTCAGTTTAGGAATGGTTTGTGTTTGATTGTTGTGAATGGGTTGTGTGCGATTGTTGTGAATGGGTTGTGTTTGATTGTTGTGAATGGTTTGTGTTTGATTGTTGTGAATGGGTTGTGTTTGATTGTTGTGAATGGGTTGTGCTTGATTGTTGTAATTACTGTTATACATTTAGTGTATTTTCAATCCCTGTTTATTATAAACTATCTGGTAAACTGAGTTTTATTGTGGTCCTGAATGCATAATCAGGGCACAGTGTAGAACACATAACAGAGCCATGTGAGATTTTTCTAAAAATAAACAGGTCAAGTGATAAACAGAATAAAACACATCAGTATTTTCCGCCCTGGACTGTGAACGTTCTGGTTGTTAGTTTGATCTGGTTAGAAGCATGTGATAATTTTATTTATTTTTTCAGATACGTATGGATCCTGAACAGTCTGCTTAGTGGCTCCATGAAGATGAACGCCTCGCCTGTCTTCCTGCACTGTATAATCCTCCACGGCATTCCCAACTTCGACAACACCGGGGGTTTGTACTTTTGTGTTTATCAACATAACGTTTCACTCTCAAAAATGTATCCATTAAAAATGACAGAAGTTCAGGTACAATGTGCACTTAAAGACTTTTTACAGTAACAACAAACATGGAATAAAATAAAAATGAAAAGAATAAGAATAAACAAAATAATAAATATATAAAATATGATGCAGTCTTTAGCAAAGAATAAATAAGTTAAAAAGAAGAAAACATTTCAATAAATAAAACAAATTGTCAACTCAAATGGAATAATAAAAAAAAATACAAATAAAAAAGGAATAATTCTATAGTTTATGACATAAAACATGATAGAAATAAAAATATCAAAAGGCTAAAAAAATGTATGTTCATTTATGTTCATGATATACAACTGAATAATAAAAAAAAAGAACTGACATAAAATAATAAGTACAGTTTTCTTTTAGGTGTGAGATATAAAAAGAATTTAGAAAAAAAAAAAAATAATCTAAAAAATAAAACATAAAATTAGTCCATGGCATGAAAAAAAAAAATCATTGGGTAAAAATATTCCATAACATAGAAATAAAATGAAATAAGTTCAAAATTAAAATAAAACAAAAATTTAATGTGGTCTATGCCACATTAAAGATAAAAGATTAAAAGATGGTCAATGTTAAAATAAAATAAAATGATATAAAAAATTATTATAAGATTTAAAAAAGAATATATATATATTCTTAAGTAAGTAAGTAAATAAATAAAAGTATACAATTAAAAGATAAAAAGAAACAAAAATGTAATTTAATGAAAATTTAAAATATAAAAATTAAAAACAACATAAGGAGAATACAATAATATTTCATATTTTTTAATAATTGCAATAAAAATGTAAGAAGAGCTTGCCATACTAATAGAAATAGAACGAAAAAAATAAAAAGTACAGTTGAAATACGGAGCAGCCCTTAAAACATTCCTTAAAATAGGAACAGTGCGACTTATACTGACTATTTCCAAAAATAAGCAGATGGAGCTTGTGCATGTTTTGTACAAAATGTCCAAAGCTCTAGTCCTCTGTTTTCTCCGATTGTGGACTCGCCTCCTCAAGGTTTTTCTAAGAGTTCTTGGTCAATAAAGTGTTTAATTTTATTTTTATTTTTCATGCAGAAAACATTTCTCCAGAGTGTACAAGGAACATCCTTTACAAGAATTAATTTATGTCTGCTTAAGAGTTGTTACTCATCATACTGATTACTTTTATAGATTTTGTTGATTTTTTGATCTACTCAAAACCTGCTTCCAATTTTTTTTTTTAATTGAACCAACCTGTTGGAGCCAAATAACATTCTAAATGTTCATCTTCCTCTCCAGTGCTACACAATTTCTATAATCATCTGTAAAACCATCGCTTAAATACAATTATGCTGACATATAGACAAATATAGACAAAAGTTTGTGGACACCTGACCTCCTTTTTGAACATCTCATTCCACCTTTTCATCCCCATTTCCTGTTAAAACAACCTTCATTATTCTGGGAAGATGTTCCACCTAATTTTATGGAGATTGGAGGACATTTATTCAGTCACAAAGTGTGTAAGGAGGAGGCCTGTGGTTCCAGTTCTAACACTGACACTGGAGACCCCTTCCATTAAACAATGCATAAAACTTGTCAGTGTCAATCAACCAAGTCAGACACTTTGTACTCTTCGTCTTTCAGCTTCTACCGTTAGGGGTCACTACATCCGCTTTGTAAGCGATGTAAGGTATTCAATATTTATTCCTCGTGAATGTTGCTATGGAAACGGTGACCCAAATGAAGCCATTCAGGGCCTTATATTATTTAACACTCCTGAAGATGCAGGTTGTATGTGTATAAACCATTATATTCTTGGTCCACCTGGAGCAGGTGATGTGAATACACCTGGTGTTTAGGTCACATATCTGGGCGTGTTTACACTCACACAGCCGGGGAAACTCATTCCACATTCAAAAGGCTGACAAGCGAACAGAAAGGAATCTCGCCATTATTCATATCCACACAATCAGAGGTGTGTGGAGAGTGCATGCAGCATAGGATGCTTTCTCTTTCTTTCTCTCTCTCTTCTCACATAAATACACACACCCATACATATAACATATATAAAATATTGTGACTTTATTTTTTAAATATTTTGAATTTATTTTCATAATTTCCGCTTTATTTTCAAGCTATTATTGTTTTTAAATATATATATTTTTTAACATGCCAGTAAAACACCATCGTAAAATCATATACCTTTTAAAAGTATTAAAAAAAATAATAATACATTAAAAGGACAAAGGTTTTTTTGGGATGCTTGAGCACAAGGTTGGTATTTACTTCTCATTCCACATTAAGTCTGCATATTAACCTCCACTCTTCTGGAGAGAGCTATCTGACTTCTCCACCTATATGTGGTTCTTCCTCAAACTATTCCCACAAAGTTCTAGACACACCATTGTATAGGACATGAAACTTTTCCCTTCACTTGCTCTAGAGACTCTAGAGCAGGGGACAAGACGGCCTTAAGAACAGCAAGGGCCAAACTGTCCTATGACATCAGAGATGCGAAGCACATGGCAAGAAAATCCACAACCATTTCCCGGCGCATGTGGCAGGGCATCCAGGCGATCACGAACTCCAACATCACCTCACACTTCTACTTCACACTTCTACTTCTACAATCTGTGTGACTTCTACACACGGATTGAGGTAGAGAACAAAGTAAGAGAAGTTGAGCCTACTGGGCCTGAAGACCTCCCTCTGCAACTGGATCCTGAACTTCCTGACTGGGAGACCTCAGTCATTCCATCTCCAGCACCACCACACTGAGCCCCTCAGGGCTGTGTGCTCAGCCCACTGCTGTTCATTCTGCTGACTCACGACTGTGTAGCAATGCACAGCTCGAACCACATCGTCAAGTTTGGCGATGAAACGACTGTGGTTGGTCTCATCAGCAAGAATGACGAGTCAGCATACAGAGAAGAGGTGCACCAGTTAACAGTTAACAACCTGTATCTGAATGTTGACAAATCCAAAGAGATTGTGTAGAAGTTGTGCACTTCAGGAGAGCACAGAGCAGCCATTCATTACTGATCATTGATGGATCCTCAGTGGAGATCGTCAAGAGCACTTAATTCCTTGGTGTTCATCTGGCGGATAACCTCACCTGGTCACTAAACACCAGCTCCATCACCAAGAAAGCCCAGCAGCGTCTCTACTTTCTAAAAAGAAAGCTAATCTCCTTCCCCCCATCCTGACCATGTTCTACAGAGGGACCATTGAGAACATCCTGAGCAGCTGCATCACTGCCTGGTTTGGAAACTGCATCGTCTTGGATCGCAAGACCCTACAGAGGATAGTGAGGACAGCTGAGAAGATCATCAGAGTCTCTTTCCCCTTCATTATGGACATTTACACCACAAGCTGCATCCGCAAAGCCAACAGCATTGTGAACGACCCCAGACACCCGTCACACACACTCTTCACCCTCCTGCCATCAAAAAAGCGTTTTTCCTGCAAGCCATCAGGTTCCTCAATTCACAGAACTAAAATGGAACTCGCACACAAACACACACACACTCATTCAACTGTGTGTTACCGAACTGTAGAACCTGAACTTAACACACACTCATTACTCATCTCAATCCATTCCACCATCATTTATTTATTTTTTATACTTAAACATATAACACTGTTTACATGCTGGTTTTTGCACCTCTTGACTGCTGCTACTGCTGTTTGCACTGCATTGTGTTTACATTTACTCTCAGTTATAGTCTTTATACAGTACTGTATATTCAGAGTACACAGTAGGTTCACTGGTCAGCCCTATCTTGTTATGTGTATTGTCCCACACTGTCTTGTGTTGCTGTCACACACTATCTGTACTGTATTTCATCTGCACTGTTTGCACTCGGTTGTACTTTATGTAGCTTTATATTATGTGTTGTAGCTTTATGATGTTTAGTGTAGCACCGGGGTTCTGGAGGAACGTTGTCTCGTTTTTACTGTGTGCTGTGTACTGTGTACCACTGTATATAGTGGAAATGACAATAAAAGCCACTTGACTTGACTTGAGTCCCAAACGTGTTCCAGAATGACAATGCCAGTTCCATAGAGATCTGCTTTCCATGGGTTGAAAAATGTGGAGGATCTCCTGCTATAGAGCTCAATTAGGATGAATGTGAACACTGACTGCACCTCAGGCCTCCTCACTTCCTCTACATCAGTACCTGACTTTACTAACAGCAACGTGTCTGAATGAGATCTCACACATCTCCACAAAATCTAGTGAAACATCTTCCCAGAAGAGTGGAGCTTAATATAAAAGTAAATAAAAACTAAATGTGGGGCGAGATGCTCAAAAAGAAGCACATACCAAACATATTGTCCACAAAACCCAATGTCCTTATAATGTAGTTGTGTAATGGTACATGTATATTATTCTTTTTATCTATATGATATACTGTATACAGTAGATCATATGCACTGTGCAAAATTCTTTGAGTATGCTGTTGACAATATATTGCAATTTTCTCCATGTTTGCAGTGTGTCGGCCGTTCATCAAGGTGTACCAGGGGATGCAGGCTGTCTACGCCTCCGGAGTTTAGTGAGTTCCTCACCATTTTACCTTTTAGTGATGTTATCATTTCCTTGGAAAAATAAAAAGCTCTTTGTGTATAAGTACATATAAAGGTGTCAAACAGCAAAGAAAAAGTGTACAATAAAATCAATGTATATATAACACTACTGTGGTTGTAGAAATGTTAAATATAGAAAGTGTATATGATAAATAGAGTGTTTGGACCCCTAATTACATCTATAGACGAAGCACTGACTCCTTTCATAAATATTATATATAGAGCTTAATTTCTACAGAGAAAACCTTGACATATCAAACATGTAACATTTTTTTTATTTTTTTACAAGTATATTTATATAAAGCTTTGGTCAAACAAGTGTTTGCTAGTATATGTTGTTACCACAGTACTTGGACCCCTAGTAAAAAAATGTCCAACCAAACTCTAACTTAATGTTCTTTAATCCAATTAACTAAATTATGGATGACTAATAAGAAAAAAGATAGATGGATACAACCGATCGATCGATAGATAGTAGATACCGAAAAGGTTTTTCATTTCTAGGTATATATACCATTTTAAAACAACAAAGAAAAATAAAATGCTAAGTATATAATATAAAAGTATATAACACTACTGGGGTTGTAAACAAAGTGATGTCATGTGATAAAATTATTCATTCTTATAACTTTTACTTTGTACCAGCATGTCCTGGAGCTTTTTTTTATTCTCTCTCTTATACTACAGCAATTTGACAACGTTACACTTATTTTATTATACAATAACGTAAAATTCCCTAACCTTAACCCTAACCCTGTTTTAATTTACCTTATAGCAGGTATACATGGCCGTTCCCTCATCAGCTTTCTTTCTCCCCCAAAACAAATTATATCATGAAAACAGACCTGGAAACAAACAAACACTTTGCCTCGGTTTTACATTTCCCGTAACGATGTGCTAACTCTGGAGCCTCCTTTCATAACAGTTATATATACCTTTATTTCTTCAGAGAAAACCTCAGCAAATCTGCAGTGGAACCTTAAATTGTGAACTTAATTTGTTCCAGAAAAGTGCTCACAATGCAATTTATTTGCAATGCAAAATGGATTTTCCCATAGGAAATAATGTAAACTCTGATAATCCGTGCCACACACTAAAAAATATTCATGTAAAAACCTTTTTTTAACAATATTCTATCTATACATTATTGTCCCTAATCTATCTAAAACAAATATCAATGATTAGTGCACAATATAAAGTAAACAATTAAACAAATTCACATTCACTTTACCTTCGTAAAGTGTCGTAGCTGGCGTGAAGGAGATTGGGGGGGCTATTGCTTTGAAGGTGAATCTCGTTGTGAATTTGACTCTTGGGGGTTGTTTCTCTTGAACGACTTTTACTAACTTCAACCAACTTAATTTACACTCACATTCCAGTGAATCATCTTTTGACTCACTGGAATGTCTTTCCTTTTGTTCGCATCTAAAAAGAACCTATCCAATGACACTTGTATGCAAAAATATAAAAATGCTTTACGCACACACGTGG
>MU551626.1:310019-327519 GCA_024362625.1 Silurus asotus
ACACACACACACACACACACACACACACACACACACACACACACACACACACACACACACACAGCAATTTCTCTCTTTCAATCTTTCAGCCAGTGCATGTTTGTATGGCACTAAACACACAGGCTCTAACCAGACATGCCCCCACCCACACCCACACACAGTGAACACACACACATGGTGAACACACACACACACACACACACACACACACACACACACACACACACAGAGAACACACACGCACACACACACACCCACACACACACACACACACACACACACACACACACACACACACACACACAGTGAACACACTCTCCTGGCCACAGCGGTCCTGAGCTTTCCCCTGCTCGAGGCTCGATGGTGAACCTCATCAGCCTGCCTCGGAATTCACAGACTACTGAAAATAGACACACACACACACACACACACACACGCACAAACACACACAGATCCAGGGGAAGTTGTAAAGTAGGGTGGATCCCTTGATAAAACACAGTGTGCAAAAAAAAAAGCAAGCAATAAATAAATAAATAAAAAATGAAGGCAGACAGAGGCACGTGTGAAAAGCAGGCATGTGTGAGGAAGACACACGTGTGAGGAAGAGGTATTCCTACCTTCCTGCACATCTAAACAGCGCTGAGATAAAGCCCTGGGAAAATTCAACATCTCTTTACTATCCTCCTTCTCTACAACTCCGCCTCCTCCGCCACACCCCTCTACATCCTTTTACATAACTCCGCCTCCTCCTCATACACAGCCACACCCCTCTACATCCTTTTACATAACTTTACCTCATACACTGCCACACCCCTCTATATCCTTCTACATAACTCCGCCTCCTCCTTATACACTGCCACACCCCTCTACAACCTTTTGCATAACTCCACCTCCTCCTCATACACTGCCACACCCCTCTACATTTTTCTCCATAACTTTACCTCATACACTGCCACACCCCTCTATATCCTTCTACATAACTCCGCCTCCTCCTTATACACTGCCACACCTCTCTACAACCTTTTGCATAACTCCGCCTCCTCCTCATACACTGCCACACCCCTCTATATTCTTCTCCATAACTCTGCCTCCTCCTCATACACTGCCATACCCCTCTACATATTTTTCCATAACTCCTCCTCCTCCTCATACACTGCCACACCCCTCTACATCCTTCTACATAACTCCGCCTCCTCCTCATACACAGCCACACCCCTCTACATCCTTTTCCATATCTCCGCCTCCTCCTCATACACTGTCATGCACCTCTACATCCTTTTCCATAACTCCACCTCCACCACCTTATCATACATAGCCATGCCCCTTTCCAGCCTTTTTTATAACTCCATCTCCTCCTTATACATAGCCACACCCCTATCCATCCTTCTCTATAACTCCACCTCCTCCTTATACACTGCCATGCCCCTCTCCATATTTCTTGTGTACAGTTCTCTTTGTCCTTTCTTTCTTTCTTTCTTTCTTTCTTTCTTTCTATTCCTTCCTTTAATTTTTATCTGTCATTTAGCATTTGTTATTATTTTTAAGACCCCCCCCAATTTACAATCATCTCTCCATTTATTTATTTTCCACATTCTATCGCTTTTTTGAGTCCATTCAGACTATGCAGTATAAACATACATTTCAGCTGTCTGTATTTACTGTTTGCAACAGTGTCTGAAAGCCTGTCATTTTGGCTGGGTGCACATCTGGTTTCATAACTGTGTGTGACTGTGTGTGTGTGTGTGACTGTGTGTGTGTGTGTGTGTGTGTGTGTGACTTGTAATTTGGTAACACTGCAGAGAGCAGCTCAAATTTCATGTAAGTGCAGCAGAAGTAGAAGGCACAGCAGCACTGATTAAAAAGCTCCAGTCAGGTGTTTAACTGCACAAAGGAATGTTTGTTTTTCTCTCTTCCAGATGGAGGGATTCTATCAGTCCCCTCCACTGCACTCATCCGCCCGCCTTCTATTTTCTATGTCCGTCTTTCTTCATACACAGACGGTGCACTCTTCACCTGGCTGCCTTTCATTTCCCTCCTTTCTTCCTTCTTTCCCTCTTTCCTTCCTTCCTTCCTTCTTTCTTTCTTTCTTTCTTTCTTTCTTTCTTTCTTTCTTTCTTTCTTTCTATCTATCTATCTATCTATCTATCTATCTATCTATCTATCTATCCTTTGCCTTAATATTACATACTTTTAATTATTTCATTTGTTCACATTTTCCTTTGCTCTTTCCTTCCTTCCTTCCTATTTTCTTTCTTTCTTTCTTTCTTTCTTTCTTTCTTTCTTTCTTTCTTTCTTTCTTTCTTTCTTTCTTTTTTCAATTCAGTTTTAATTTTCCTTCCTTTGTTTCGCCCTCCTCCTCTCCATTTCTTTCTTTCTTTCTTTCTATCTTATTTACCAACTTATGTACTTACTTTCTATCTTTGCCCTAACTTTACATTCTTTAATTCTTGAATTTGTTCACTATTTCTTTTGCTCTTTTTCAGCCATCCACCCCTCTATCAATTCATTTACTAATTTAATAATTCATTCATTCATTCATTTATTCATTGATTCACTATTTCTCTCAAATTTAATTTATCTTTTTTCTTCTTGCCTCCACATCATCCCTTCCATCTTTTCTATCTCTTTACCTTTTCACCTTTAATTCTTTGATCTTCTCAAGTCCCCTCCCCCTTCTCCTTATCTCCGCTCCATGTTTACATTCCTCCTCATTATTCGGGAACCTCACCGTTCCCTATGTACTTGTGTGGAGTCCAAAGCGTGCACACACACACACACACACACACACACACACACACACACACACACACACACACACACACACACACACACAAAGTTCAGCTCACTGTGTGCTCTATATACTCTGTTTACCTCTTTGAAGGAAGACTCTCAGTCTTTCATACTGAGTTGAATGTAGGAGGAGGTAAGAGTCATGGGACCCCCCACCTCCCCCACCAAGAGGGATGGTGAGAGTGAGGAATGTGGGAGGGGGTAGGTAGGTAGGTGAGAAAGAGAGAGAGAGAAAGAGAGAGAGAGAGCGAGAGAGGAGGAGAAGAGGTAGAACAGGGGCAAGCATTCGAAAGTGGAAGACGTCTTGCAGGATTGAGAGAGCAGTAAAGGAGCATTTGTGACTATTTTGGACCTGGACCTGGACTCAATGCTCATCACAACCTTCTTTTGACACACAGGTACTCATCTGTGCTCGTGTCTAGCTGTAACGTCTACACTGCTTTTCCTTTATAACAAGATTTCTGTTGCTATGTTTAGTGTCGTATGAGTTTGTACGTCTTACCGCTGTCTTGACCTTGATGCTGTTTTCCGGTTGGGTTTTTTAACTCCAAAGGCCAGAGGACTCACATGACTGACATGGTCTTTGATTAACCAACTACTTAAAACTGATTTCCAAGACCTGTCTGACAGTGCAAGAAGTTTTAACGTAGCAAATCCTATTGGACAACTCCCCTAGATGTGTTATGTCTATCTTAAATTAAAGGTCTGTGCGTGTGGACACTGTAGACGGTACAAGATACACATCATATATCATTAGTTTGAATTTAAGTTTTAATCAAAAGAAGTTTGCAATGTGTAATGAAAGCAAAACAACAATAATTTTGTGAATATTGCAAAGTACTGGACAACTGATTTCAGCTCAGTTTGTGATTAAAAGATATAAAAAAAAGTAGAAGAAAAACCCTCAGGACATTGTTTAGAGATCCAGAATTGGCTCAGAATTGCCCCATTTGGCTTGGGGAACTATTGTGTATTATTTTTAGTTGATGCCTTGTAGGTCAGCTCTTATACAGCGGGAAGGTGGTAGCTTAGTGGTTTAGGCTTAGCGGTTAAACCAGATTAGACTTTGGATATGAAGGTTGTGAGTTCAAATGCCAGCCAAACCAAAAGTTTTTTAGGGTTTTATACATTTAGACAGATTCTTCACAGGAATGGATTTGTGTTTACACTATAAATGGAAAATGATAGCTCTAAAATAAAAATGCTGGACTTCTAATCAGGAGGTTGTGAGTTGAAATTCCAGCCACAACAATCTGCCAGTCCTGGGCCCCAGAATTAGGCCCTTAACACCATAGTGGCTCAGTTGTAAAAATGCAGTAAATGTAAGTCTCTTTGGATAAGGCCGTCTGCCAAATGTAAATGTACAGGGTGAAAGAAATGTATTTGTGGTCTACAACTTGTCTGGATGATTGTCACGTAGCATTGTGTCCTCTAAGTGTCTCTAACTCAGCTAACCTCTTGAAGCGCTGCATCTCTTTTCTCCCCCAGCTCCTTCCTTGCAGCCCCCGATTGCAACCCTGGACAAATTCTCACCTAAACGAAGCCAGGGCAGTACCGTCATCCTAGGCAGGTCAAACCGAACCACATCTGTCACCTCCAGCCCTGAGCACAGTGACCACGCTCTTTCAGCGAGCAGTGACTCCGGTCTCTCGAGTGCCTCCCTTTGGACTGAGCGTTGCCCGGTGTCTGGTGGACACAAGTCCTCTGGTCCCAGTGAGCAGGAGAAGGCAGACCTGAATCGCTTGCTGAGTGGATTTGGGATCGATGAGCCTCGGACAGACGATGGAATGGATTTGACCTTGACGTCTCAGGGAGTCCTACATCACCCAGTGAAGGTCCACATAAACGGCAATTCCCGGCCGAAAGAGCGAGAAACTGACATCCTGGATGACGAGGTCCTGATGTCCGGCCACGACCTGCGCAGTGTGGATAGTTTGGGGACTCTTTCATCATCATACCACAAAAGCAGCCAAAACTCTCTGCTCTCTGATGGCTTCTGCAGCCCTGGTGTGATCGAGGATGTCCCACATCACGGCCCAGCAGCCATGGAAGAATATGAGCGAGCATACGCTGAAACTCGGAGAAACTGCCTTGTCAAGAGAACTGTCTCTGTTCCTGCCACCACCACTTGCAATTCAGCTTCCAGAGGGCAGCAATTCCAGCAGGGTACCTACTCCACTCAGACCTGGGTCCGCCAGCAGCAAATGGTCACGGCCCCGCATTACTTCTACCTGTCTGAGGAAAGTGGAGTCGAGGAGAACTTTCAAGGGGACAAGCAAGAGAGTTCACCCAAAGTGATCAGTTGTGATCAAAACCAAACCACCCCGAACCCAACAGTATCTCCATGTAGGGAGGGTGAGAAAAGTCATGATGAGGAGTTTAACTCCCTTACAGTGGACATTGATAACTCTATTGACCAGCTTAACCAGTTGATCCTTGACTTGGACCCTACGTTTGTGCCCATTCCAACACGCACCAATTCTGTCAAAAGAAATGGAGGGACTATGCCTATGGCTACTACATGTAACAACAAGGGCTTGACGCTCAGACTCAATGAGAACAACAGAAATCAGCAGACAGGTAAGATTTTAAAATTTTGGCTTCTGGGTTAGACAGATCAGATATTGCACAGAGTCAAAATCAAGTGTTTTAAATTCACTCTTTCTGGTGGTGGTGGTGTGAAACCTTATGAATTACAATCCAAATGTAAATGTTTCTAAACTCTTTCTGGTGGTGGGTTTGCGGGCACTGCTACAGCCTACAAATGAAAATCCTGATACTTGATGATCTGGTTATCTTTTCTGTACTGTTTCAACAAGCAAGTTTTTTAATGATGCTTTTTTGGACCTTTTGTAACAACAATATAATTGGAGAAAAGACCTCACGATATGTTTATAAGAGCAAAACATCTGCATTTACACAGATCAGGCATAACATCATGACATTATAATATTATGACCGGTAAAGTGAATAAAACTGATTATCTCTTCATCATGGCATCTATTAGTGGAAGGAATTTATTTGGCAGCAAGTAAGCATATGGATTTTAGTATGGGTCAGAGCATCTCCAAAACGACAGCTATTGTGGGGTGTTCCTGGTATGCAGTGGTCAGTATCTATCAAAAGTAGTCCAAAAAGGAACAGTGGTGAATGACAGGGTCATGGGCGGCCGAAGGCTCATCGATACACAGATTGTTGAAGATATTAATGCTATTAATGCTCGACAGGTCAAAAAAGCTTTGCCAGCAAAAGGTGAACCAACAAAATATTAGGCAGCTTGTCATAATTTTATGCCTGATTGATGTATATTATAGCCGCATGATAGTTTTCTAAAGTATGTACTGGCAACTGTTCAGAAGTGAGTATTCGTGATCTTTCAGTGAGTGGAATTAAAACTCATGGTAATAATCTTGGTTTATGTTTTGTTTCTTAAAACATAAATCAAAAATGTAAATGGAGAATTTTTGGTTAATTCCTGATAGGTCCATTACATGCTACATGATACCAGTCCATTGTACACATGTAAATACTGCACATTTAACTGGGGTTGTTTTGCTGCATCTTGCAACATCAAGTGCAACATCTTGCCAAAAATCAAGCCAGAAGACAAAATCAAGGCATCTATTAATGTGCAAAGGGTCAATTTTGGCCCTTTCCTGTGCTTAACACCATTGTGCTGTGCCTGACAAACAACACGGTTAAAGAAATTCCAAGCGGTTTTCACACAAATAGGAAATCAGAGCTCCTGGCAGAATCTTAGCTATGTGAAAGGTGTAGCTGTTTGGACTTGCCCCTCTATTTTCACTCAGGTATCTGCTTCTTGGAGATCTTTAGCATGTTCGCTCTTATCAGTTCCTATTGAGGACAATCTTCAAGCCCTCATGGGCTACAAAATGGGCTTAATCCTTATATTTTTTTTTAAAGAACTAATTTATTTAAGTGTTTTCATTACAGATCTAAAAACTTGAATGTTGAAAAAATGTTTGGTTGCAGGGTTTCAGCAGTGATGATGGTGGTTTTCCTTTAAAAGGCAATACAATTTTCATTACACAGGAACTCTGGAGCTCGACCGTATTTAGGGTGGCAGGTCACATTCGTTGTTTTGGTGGTATAAAGCGGGGATTTGACAAGAGTGCTGACAAGCTGTCGTAGGAATTCTTTTGAAGTCATAAACCAATCCTAGTCTACAAATAAAAAAAAAATAATGAAGACGTAAGTGAAAAGCAAGATGAAAAGGAGTGAAGAGAATAGTGGGATCTAAAGACTAGATCTTTTTTAAGATATTGAACAAAGGCAAAACATGACTTTTGTATTAGCACACTATGCTAGATGATTGATTATCAGCTCGCATTATCTTGGATGTTTACAAAATGGTAGCCTCGAATGCTGCCTGTTTATCCAGCTGCTCGTGTGCAGAGGCATCCTGGGAGTCTCCTGTTGACTCGGACACACACATACTGGGAGCAAGACTTTGCCTTGGAATGTGAAAAATGTTCATGGACAATTAAAGACAGTAAAAAAAGGCTTTATCAGATTGTTCACACCTAAGCATCAGTAATCCACAGGTCTGAGTTTTGGGGTGTCAAAGGTCAAGTAAATGTCATGAGGGAAAATTATTCCATAAACTATTTTGATGACAAAAATTATTTTGAGGTTTATTTTTGAAATGTTTGAAGTAGGTTTTTCGGTAAATGGGAAGTGGATCTGTAGCTTAAAGATTAAAATGATTTAGAAGGTTGTGAGTTTAAATCCCAGCACCACAAAGCTGTCACTGCTGGACAAGACATATAACCCTAAACCACTTAGTTACATAAATGAGATATTTGTACAACATACAATGATGCAGTTTCTAGAATTCCTGTTGGACAAACATATTATAGGTTTAATACGCTTCAGGTTTTGTGGGAAAGACAAAAACACACCAAAATAACAAGTTAAAACCACTGTTTGTTTTTTATAGTAAAACTTTGACGAAAATGTGTCGATATTCTTTCTGGTGATAAGATATCATGGTTTCTGCAATATTATGAAACTTTGGCCTTATACAGAGTGACACTATTACAAATGACAGCTTAATGTTAATGGGGTTTAAACTCATTACCTTTTGATTAGAGGTCCAACCCCTTTATCACTGAGCTAGCACTCACCTGGGCCGATTAGCTAGCACTCACTTCGACCACTGAACTAGTGCTCATGTTGAACACTGAAGAAGCACACACTTGAACACTGAACTAGCGCTCAACTGGACCTTGAGATAGTGCTCACTTTGAACACAGAGCTAGCGCTCTCCTTGGACACTGAACTAGCACTCTCCTAGACCTTGAAATAGTGCTCACTTTGAACACAGAGCTAGCGCACAGCTTAAATGCTAAGCTAGCGCTCTCCTTGAACACTGAACTAGCGCTCAACTGGACCTTGAGATAGTGCTCACTTTGAACACAGAGCTAGCGCACAGCTTAAACGCTAAGCTAGCGCTCTCCTTGAACACTGAACTGGCACTCACCTGGACCACTGAGATAGCATTCACCATAATTTCTAAACTAGCATTCAGATCATACTGTAACCTACAAAAAAAATCCTTAATATTTTTTTTTATTCATTTATTATTATTGTTACACTGGAAAAAAATGCTAACATTTACACACTTAAAAATGTTATGCTGCTGCCTAACAGTAACATTTTAACAAGTAATATGAGTTCATTTCCTCAATATATCGTGTTTTATTTATGCCTCAGGCACATGCCACAAAATCTATTATTTGTACATGTTAATGCTTGTAAATATATAATTCTGTTTCGATAACAGCCAGGAAGCTTGCTCGATTGATGTATGAACCGTTTATCAACCACCTGAAAACCTCTTGGTAACAATTTGGGGAAGAACCAGATATGTCTGGAAAAATCATGTGTCCCAATACTTTTGTAGATAAAATGCACTTTATAGATCAGACACAACAGTAAAGCACATCTGGCACCATAAGCTCAGGGTTTAGACTCCAGGAAGGGCATCAGACGCATTTCACCATCTGTCTGACGAGATGGAGATCGCCCCCATGGCAAATTAATTATGACTTATACGTTTAGATGCGGAAGTGATGATTCACCAGCAGGATTTAGAAAAGCGGAGACTAAACGACTGGATCTGAGGCGAGGCGTCTGTGAGAGAGACTGGAATTTCCAGCGAAAGAAACAGGAGTAGCCTCAGGCTCTGCATTCAATATTATTATTATTATTATATAATATTATTGTGTATTATTATTATTATTATTAATTAAAATTAGAATAAAATGTAAATAAATTAAATTAAATAAAGTAAAAGTTATAGTAAAAGAAAAAAAAGGAAGAAAGAAACAGATACAAATAAATTTTTCAGGTAAAGGAAAGTGGTAAAGAAAGAAACAAAGGAAAGAGGGAAGAAAAGAAAGAAAGAAAGGAATTGTTTCAAAATGCATTAAATAAAAAGATGGAAAGACAGCATTAAAGAAAGAAAGGACGAAAGGAATTGAGAAAGTAAGGAATAAAAAAATAAAAAAGCATTAAAGAAAGTTGGAAAGAAAGAATATAAGAAGGAAGGAAAGAAGGAAGGGAAAAAAAATAAACATTAAAGAAAGAAGTCATCGTGGTGTGAGAAGGGGCTTGTTTACATTTAGAGAGAGATAGACAAAGACAGAGAGAGAGAGAGAGAGAGAGAGAGAGAGAGAGAGAGAGAGAGAGAGAGGCCCCATTGCACTCGCTCCTCGAACACACACAGGGGCATCTCTGTAGCTTTGTGAACAATTAATTAAGATTAACACTTTTGTGGTGAATGCCATTTTACACTTCTCTGAGCTAAACACACACACACACACACACACACACACACACACACACACACACTCCACATGTACACTGGCCTGTAAACTGTAGATTATTTTACTGTGCAATTGACTCAAAAGTATCCTTTTTTTTTCTTTTTTTTTTTGTTTGCATGTCAGGTGTTTTTTTTTCCCGTCTGGAGCTCAGATGCTCGACTGCTTGTTTCTCTGTTGATGCTAAAACTTTATGTGCTTTTCTTCCTTCTACTTCCTGCATGTATTCTTTCATGCACACATTGTTACAGTGTTGGGGTTGGGCTTAAGAAAATGATTGTGAAAGTAAAAACACTTTTAATTGACTTTATTTAAAGTTGTTTGAAAAAAATTGTGGCAAAAAATAATCCCAAACACACCATTCAGATTAGGAGCAAAGGTTTGTGGACACCTGATGATGTTATAATAAACGCAACTCTTCGGGGAAGATGTTCCAGTAAAAATTCATTCACCTACTTAATTCAGTGTTCCAAATTATCATCACAGCTTTGATAGTGAAAAATCTTTCA
Organism: Silurus asotus; assembly: GCA_024362625.1. Lineage (NCBI taxonomy): Eukaryota > Metazoa > Chordata > Actinopteri > Siluriformes > Siluridae > Silurus > Silurus asotus. Next base: position 320,167 of record MU551626.1, read on the forward strand.
CTCAAGCTAATGCAATGCAGATCTTCATGGAGCTTTCTTTGAGCACAGATGTCAGGTTTGGGTCTCTTAGTTCAAGTGAAGGGAAATTGAATGCTACAGCTTTCAAATAAAGAACCATATATGCGTGGAAAAGTCAAGTGTCCCAATACTTTTGGCAACATAAGGTGTATCCTGTGTTAATAACGTCATTATCAGATAAAAAAAGAAAGAAAGAAAGAAAGAAAGTGAAGAACGACATTTTGCTTTTATCCAAATATAGTTACATTTAATGGAGCAACAAAACTGCTTTTATAGACAAATAAACCAGCAGCCAAAAGTATTGGGACACCCCATATGTAGTTCTTCTCCAAACTGTTCACATAAAGTTGCACACAATTGTTCAGGAGACTCAAACTTGTTCCATCATGGCTTTTGTGCACAAAGCCAGTTACATGAACATCTGCTTTACATTTGATGGAGTGGAAGCTCTTGAGTGGCCTGCTATAAATCTCAGACCTCAACCCTATTTTCAAAAACATAGTACATATCAATCTTATGGTCAGGTGTCCACAAACTTCTGCATATTTCTTTATACATCATTACATTATACAGCTGGGTAAATTATAATGGAAGTTACACACACACACACACACACACACACACACACACACACACACACACACACACACATGATGAGGTGCAGGAGTAATGTGGAGTGTGTGTGTTGCTTCAGTGCTCCCATCTCCTGGAGAGGGTTTATGTGCTCTGAGTCGTCAGGGCAACGAAGTCACAGAACACTCGACGGTGTGTGTGCGGCCGGCCTGGGAAACGGAGGCGGAGTTTGGGGAAAGACTGACGTATACACACACTGTAGCTCCACCACAGGTAACACACACACACACACACACACACACACACACACACAATATACAGTATGCCTATACTTACTTATGTGTAGAAATGTTTATTATATTTATTATTATTAAGGAAGGATAGTATGAGGTAAAAATTAAGAAAGGAAGAATAGTATGAGGTGAAAAGGAAGGAAGGAAGAAAAGTGTGAGGTGAAAAGGAAGAATATTATGAGGTAAAAAGGAGGAAAGGAAGAATAGTATGAGGTAAAAGAAATAAGGGAAGAATAGTAAGAGATTAAAGGAAGGAAGGAATAATAGTATGAGGTGAAAAGACAGGAAGAATAGTATCAGGTAAAAAGAAGGAAGGAAGAATAGTATTAGGTGAAAAGGAAGGAAGGAAGAAAAGTATTAGGTGAAAAGGAAGAAAGGAGGAATAGTATGAGGTAAAAAGAAAGAAAGGAAGAATAGTATAAGGTGAAAAGGAAGAAAGGAAGAATAGTATGAGGTGAAAAGGAAGAAAGGAAGAATAGTATGAGGTAAAAGGTAGTAAGGAAGAATAGTATGATGTGAAAAGGAAGGAAGGAAGAAAAGTATGAGGTAAAAAGGAGGGAAGGAAGAATAAATGAAGGAATAGTAAGAGTACATAAAACGAAAGAAAGAAAATGGAGAAGGAAGGAAGAAACAAAGGATAAAATATTAGGGGAAAGGAAGGAAGACAGGAAAGAATATTAAAAGAAAGAAAGAAATTAGGGAAGGAAGGAAGAATAAGAAAAATTAAGGAATAGTAAGAGAAAATGGGAAGCAAGGAAGGAATAGCAATAGTAAGAAATCCCTATCCCAACATTTACACACATTTAATTTCAATCCATTTGGGTGTATAATTGATTACACGTAAGTAATCACTGTGCTATAACTGGTGTCATTATTTCATTATAGTTACAGTCCCCTCGCCTTGAGTTTAAAGACCATGTTACCTATCAATCACCATATTTCATAACTGTATATGAATGGTACCAGTAGTACCGGTAGTACCGATGGTACCAATGTTCACATGAGCCAAATTTTGTCTTGTGTTTCAGCGAGCTCCATTGTACCGTGCAGATTCTCTGGAGTATCGAGGTCTAAGCACTGGACTGGAGACAGGAAGTGACACGGTCCCTTCAACACCAGCCTTTCCCATCACACCACCCACACCTTATGGTAAGACACTAACACATTTACACCCACACACCTTCAGAAACACTCGTAAATACATTCGTACAAGATGCCTCACACCCCTTGTGACCGGCTGTCAATCAGCTTGCAGTTGGCGTGGTTACCGCAGGAACGTTGTTATAAACTGTAATCAAGTGTTATGGTATGCTGCCGTTACGCAAGCACAACAAATCCCTGTAACCAGGATGCCTTCCAGATTGTTCACACATTTTAAACACTCATCTTGTACGTGCCCCGGGACTTTTAAAGATACATGTGTGTTCACCCCTGTGTTTGGAAATAGACTGGAGCTTTTTGGCTTCGAACCCAGAAATGAATTTCAGCACTAGACAGAATAAGATACAATGTGTTGTAACATTTCTAGAGAAACATTAAGGGTCTTCTCATCTCCAAAACTGGTAGTTTGTTAAAATACCAACCCTTAGAATCATCATAACACGCACTGACGATCATTGATGATGGTTGAACCTGGTGGTTCTTTTCAAAAAACTGGTACCACAAAACTAGAGGTCTTAGAATTTAATTATTTTGTCACCTGTTTAGTCTCCAAACCTTTTGGTACCACCTCGTAGTATATTTTTAAAGGGGGCGCAACACACGACTCGCTACATCGCTAAAGAATGCATTCAGTTCATCACTAGTTGGAAATAGTAATAGCTAAAGCAGCAGCAGTGCAGCGTTCAGAACACAATCATGTCTGTCTGAGATTCCCAAACCATGATTCATGAGACAGTTCAGCAAAGTCAACACACTCGCTCCAACATGTCCCCCAACCACAAGTTTATCACTTTTCACAAGAAGGTTGAAATGGGAGGTGGTAGCTTAGTGGTTGAAGCATTGAACTTTGGATCTTAAGGTCATAATTTCAAATCCCAGCCACACCAAGCTGCCACATCAGGGCCCCTAAGCAAGGCCCCATAGCTGCTCAGTTGTGTAAATAATAAGAAAAAGCATACGGGTGTAAATATAAAACACAATCTCTCCATCCCCTTTGTCTCCACAGTGAAGAGCATGACAGAGTTCACGCACTTTGCCCAGACGCCATCTCCCACCATGCCCATGTTCGGAGCCTTCAGGACAGAGCACGGTAAGAAGCCTTTAAAGGTCACAGTGAAGGATCATGGTTAGGTTTTTCTCTTACAGGAGATAAGATAGGATCTTAGATGGGCACAGCTAAGCAGTCTCAGACTAAACACACCACAAGTACAGACACACACATACAGACACACACACACACACACACCTATCCCAACCTGGCAGTGTAAGAAGTTCCTGAGAGATGTGAAAGCTGATAGAGGAGCACCTGGAAGTCCCAATTTAGCAAGAAATTAACAGTTTACAACAGTAAAGATGTGAAGCAACATTTAGTCTATAAACATCATAATTATTATTATTATTATTATTGTCACAATTATGATTACTAAAACAAATCTATCATATTGAATTAAGTTTTAACAGAATTTTGTAGCTGGGACATTGTTTATCCAATTGAGAGATAAGCAAACGGCGAAAAAAGAATGGATGCATGGACGCATGTACGCATGGACGCATGGACGCATGGATGGATAGGTGGATAAATGGGTGACCAGAATTTGTATACACCAACCACTTCAGACTGGTTTTAAAGTGTGCAACAACCTTAAAGAGTTTAAACAAACATACAAACAAACGATTAAATAAATAGAGTTTTTAAAAATAGTAAATAAAGAGTAAATAATAACACCATTGACTCAGCAGAGAGCAGAAGCAGACGTCTCAGGGGTGGCTTTATTAAAACGTCAAGCCTTTTGTCTGCACAGAGCTTAACATATGTGCTTCTTGACCCCTGACAAAAGGCCATGGTGGGAGGAAACCCACCTGCTGAACAATAGAGGAAAGAAAGTGCTCTTGTGTGACTTGTCCAGGCCACTTTGATTGGAATCTGAAAAGTTGGAGTATCCACCCCCTGCATTTGGAGAGACAATTCCCTGTGGGGCAATAAAGATTAGGATTATTCTAAAAGTACTTGATGCTCTTTGAGAGGAACTGCTCTCCAGATTTCCTTTTTAAAGCGGTCCAGTGAAAACATCTCAGGGGTAACTCCTACTGTTAAAGAGCTCCTAATAGACTTGAGTGGCTGCATTTATTTACCAGAACAAATGCCGTCAAACATTAGTCATCAATTAGAAACAAACATGGAAGGAAGGTCAATGGATAGGGCAGGGCTGTGGACAGATATTTTGGGGGGAATGGGGCAAAACCAAAAAAGGGGCACTAGGGGGTGGGTGCTTGTTAATACAAATTATCCATATGTTACAAATATGTAATTAAAAGAGAAGACAGCAGATGCTGTAATAATTTTAGATTGAACCCGCTGCGGCCCGGGTTCGATCCCCGGTCAGGGAACCAACCCCAGCCACTCTTGGTGCAAGTCCCAAGCTCAAAATGGGGAGGGTTGCGTTAGGAAGGGCATCCAGTGTAAAAACATGTGCCAAATGAAACATGCGGATGGTCCGCTGTGGTGACCCATAATGAGAGAAGCTTATTACAACTCAGCTAATGAGGGCACAGATGCATTGGGCCACCCTCTGGGATAGGGTGATAATTCATCTTATAATTATCAGGTATTAGGCTTTGTATATCCCATCAGTTTTAGCTGTGGTCAGAGCTCGGGGGCAGTCATGATACATCACCCCTGGAGCACAGAGAGTTAAGGGCATTGCTAAGATGCCTAAGAGTTTCATTCCTGTAAGTCTACAAACATATTAATAAGGCTATGTTTTAGTGATCAGAAGGTTGGGAGTTTACCCTGTTCTCTGACCATAGCTTAAAACACTGAAAATTGTAAAGAATTTTACTATAAAATAAGCATCTTTAGGGGGACCTTGTATAATTCTTCCACAGTAATCCTTTATTGTTACTGCCTACATTTCAAAAGTTCTCACCCCCTTGACAAATGACTTTTGACCCTCCTCTTGACACTTCTTAGAGTGACGTTTTTTTTAATTTAACTGTTTTGTCTGGCCAAACACAGCCTTGACCTTCGGTTATGTCACCATTGCATTGTGTTTCTGTAGCAAATGCTGTTAGCTTTGATGTCGTGTTGGCAAACAAATACCTTTTACACCAGTTTTGCTCTTGATTTCAGATATGAGAGCTTTCACTGATATTATGGGACATGACGAGGGCAGAGTGAACGTGAATCACAGAGCCTTTAACCATGCTGCCTCCACTGGAGGAGTGATAACACATACAGGCAGGTAAGATCATTGATGGTGTTTTTACACACTTACACTAGTCTGTTTACAATCCCAGGTTTGCCCTCACATTTTCTCAAAACACATCTGTGCACTTGGATTGTAAAATGGCATTCGGTTCATCAGGTTTTTCAGGTCCAACACAGAAGGGGTTCGCTATTTTTCAATGCCATTGTGGTTGAAAACCCACAAATGCAAGCACTTATACCAAATTCAAACCTGATTAGAAAAAAAGAAATAGGCTTTTTACTTGTCACAGATACTGCACAGTGAAATTCTTTCTTTGACCATCCAAGTGATGTTTAGAGGCAGGGGTCAACCATCATACAGCACCCCGGGAGCACATTGGGCCTTGCTCAAAGCCCCAAGGACGGCAGTCTGATAATACTTAAACCCCTGACTTCCCAGTAGCCCAGAACCTTAAACATTTAGGATTTGGATTCATCATCAAAATACTTATCTAGGGTTGACAATTACATTAGTCATATTGGATACAAAGTATTTGACAAGATGCCACAGGATACATGGATACATTTTGTGGTCATGTGACCTATAAGCACTAAACAATCATATTGTTGTCTTGTTCCCTCTAGCTCGGTCCAGATGCCTTGCTTAGAAGGGAGTCTACTCAATCGCCACACCTCCATCAACAGCCAACATTCTGGTTCCATAGGCTACAATGAGAATTCACCTCCATTACACCATCCTCACCCTCACCCTGCCCCCAATGCCCACAGCTCACCCCGGGGCAATCAGAGGACTCGAGTGGTACAGTACACTTTGAACTGCAGCCCAGCACTCAGTTTCGATGAGGAGTCTGACGGTCCAAACTACGCTCCCCAGCAGCCCCCTCTTCCTGAAAAGATGCGTGCCTCGAACGACTGTGAGCGTTCTTTAGGTTCTTCGTCTCCAGCACCTAGCGGATTCTCCAGTCCACACAGTGGAAGCTCGCTCTCTATTCCCTTCCCTAATTCACTACCTGAACTGCAAGCCAGAAGCAGTAGTGTCAGCCCTCTACCAGGTAAACCACACCTTTTCCCATAATGCCCTGATTTTCTACATGTCCTGGGGTTTAAATGATATATCAATTATAGACTTATCAGTACAGATGTTGGATGCTATGAATAATAACGAATGACATCTAGTATATCTTGCTTACATACAAAGAAAAGTCTGTAAGAATGTTTCCCTAGTACAGTAAGAGATTGTTGGACCAGTCAAGCCGTGTTTGAGGGTTTGTTAAAGCATGCAAGGTAGAGAGTTTCTGGTCTGTTTTTTTGTGTTTTAAATCTGATCCAGCAGCTACAGGAAGCCAGTGTGGGAGTGTAGTAGTGGGGTGGTGGCAGAAAACCTAGGAAGATTGGAATCAAGTCTTGTGGCTGAATACTTGAGCATTTGCAGATGTCAACCAAGTTGCAGTAGTCCAGTCTTGACATGACGAGGAACATGAACAAGCCCCAGAGTGCCCTGTATTGAAAATGAGAAAATCTTCAGAAATGAAAGAACTCTCCTGTAAAAGGAGAAGTTAACATTAGCAACGTGAGAAGTAAAGGACAGTCAATTGTCTATCGTTACCCCAGGGTCAGGTGGGATCGGATCAAATTGTCTTTAGTTCATTTATCTCTACCAGTTCTTGACTTGGATATAGAGCACCTGGGATGAATAACAGTCCAGTTATGACTTATCAATTTATTTTAACCTTGACAGAAGAAGTCTCTAGTGTTAGGCAAGTTTTTTGAAGGACAAAGAGGTTTACCTTGTGCAGTTTCTCAGTAACATGGCAAGAAGCTATAAATGGATAAAAAGTACCTCGTCACCCCACCCCACTGTATATCAGTGAAGTAGTAGCTCAGTGGTTAAGGCATTGTCTCTGGATGGAAAGGTCACAAGTTTAAATCCCAGCACCACCTAGCTGCCATTGCTAGGCCTTACATTTAGCTCATACAACTGAGCAGCTATTGAGTTAAGGGCCTTGCTCAGGGGCTGGGATTTCAACTCAAAACCTTTGGAGCCAAAGTCCAATACCTTAACTATTACGCTACCACCTCTTTATATTTCCCATCTGATTT
>MU551626.1:332519-409149 GCA_024362625.1 Silurus asotus
TAGTAAAAATGTCGAATAAATATTTTGGGGAAAAAATTCGAATAAACAATGAAAATATATTTGGTTAAATATTTACAATAAATATTTTATAAATAAATAAATATTCCAAAGAAATGAATATTTTCATAAACATTCTGGATCAATATTTTAATAATAATAATTTAGTATTTTTGTGAAAATGTAGAATAAATACTCTAGAAAACATCTAGAACATATATTTTGTTAAATGTTATTTATTTCAGTAATTATTCTATAAATAAATGCTCTGGAAAACATTTAAAATAAATACTTTGTTAAACATTATTATGTTGTTAATACATCATTTTTACCATAAATATTTCGGTAAACTGTAAGAATGAATTCACTGATAAATGTATTTTTGTTCTGCAGGATTTTTGGTTTCGTGGCGAGGAAGACGGGCAACGGCATGGACAACGTGTGCCACCTGTTTGCCGAACACGACCCTGAACAGCCGGCCAGCGCCATCGTCAACTTCGTCTCCAAGGTCATGATCGGCTCACAGAAGAACGTCTGACTCCAGTTGGACGTCTTACCCAGGAAAGCTCTATATTTCTCCCACATTTCCTCTGCTATTGGACCTTACTGATGACACAAGGTGAGCATGTGCTAGATGGCCATGAACTCTGGATCTGAGGAGGACGGACTCGTACCAGGAAGCTAAAGCGAGAATAAAGTGTGCTGCTAATCAGCTTTACAATACAAGTGTCTGTTCGTTGTCGTGTATATTGTATATGTATGTCATGGTATCTAACCGAACTGTATTTATTATATTGTTTGGATTTGAATAGTCAGAATTTCAGGATATAAACTCTGTGATAGTCTTAAGTGTGTGGGACATTAAACTATATAAACAAAACTATTTGGACACCTGACATTTTTAGCCGTATGTGGTTCCTTCCTAAATTTGAATTCCTCCCTTCTTCCTTCCTGAGCTCAGAGATCCAAACAATGCAATTGTGCACAAGCTCTGTGAAGATCTCCTGCTATAGAGCTCCAACCCTATTGAACTTTGAACTAAAAAAAATCTAAATCAAAACTTTATACCAGGAAATCTGGTATAAAAAAAACCTGCACCTCAGATCTCCTCACCATTGTGCCTAAATTGATCTCCACAAAATCTAGTGGAACATCTACCCAGAAAAATAGAGCTTATTATTTACAGTAAATGTGGAATGCGATACTCAAAAAGGAGCACATACCCATCTTATGGTCAGGTGTCCCAATACTTTTGTCTGTACAGTAGTGTATATTTGTTGATGATATAAGTCTTCTCTAGCTTTTCCTTGGAACTTTACTACTGACCATCTGGAGATGAACAGCACACACACACACTCAAAGCTGAAACACACACACATAAATATATATAAAGAACTCTGTGTGTAGATATAAAGGGCAATCAGGAGTAGTATTTTAAGCAATATGAATATTTTTATGCAGCTTTTAGCTTCTTTTTATATATATATTGTTGGTAGATGAGGGTTTCATCCAGGCTTTTCTTCTTTTTTAGCTTTCTGAAATGTACCTAGTAGTTATGGGTTTGAAATTCAGTTTCTGAAGCGTGTTAAGTCTCTGGGTTACTGATTACAAGGTCAGTGGTTGAAGATCCTCCACCACCAAGTTGCCACTGTTGGGGCCCTATAGAAAGGCCCCTAACTTTTTTTGCTCTAGGGGCACAGTATCATGGCAGACCCTTCGCCCTGACTCTGGCTTCCTAACAACCTGTAAGGGGGGGGGTGTTAAAGCTAGTTGCATGTTAGCATGCTAGTTAGCATGCTAGTTAAAGCTGCTAGTCAAAGTATTTGATAGCGAATTGTTTATTATTATTATTATTATTATTATTATTATTATTATTATTATTATTATTATTATATAAATAAAACCGGTCACTAAGGGTATGATCAGGAATTTCACACTTCTAGCTTTAGTTTTAGACATTTCCATATTTTTCCAGAAGCTAATGCCATCTAAAAGAATTCATAAATTGATCCAGAATGTCATATTTCATTCGAGGGTAAAAAAAAAACACTTCATGCTTATTTCTGCCTATGCAAGATACAAGGGCTAAATGCTAATTCACGCCCTCGAGGTATTTTTTTTTAAGGATAATATTCAGATTTTAGCTAAAAACTTGGACCAATAATGTTGATGCAAGTAATTTTTTCCATGTTTATTTGAATGCATACTAAAAAAAAAAATCCCTGTATTTTTCTATGTAAACTTTAATATATTCACTATCCAGTGGCTTTGTTACACGTGAACAGGATGCTAATGTGCCTTCGTTGTTTCTGCGTTTCTTGTTGATATAAAAGTTATAATCTGAGCGTTTTTTTTTTGTGCTCGGATTGCAGTATTGTGTACGTGTTATGTATAAGCGTTAATGCTAGGTTATTTACAGCGTATTTGCTAAACCAGGTCATGGACAATTGTTTATTCTTCGATGCTGCTTTGTTACTGCGATGTGATGTGATGTGACGGACATCATCAACAGGATTTTAGATCAGTTCATCTCTCAGTAAGACAATAAAACTGAAAATATGTAAACGCGTGTGTTTAGTTTGTTTTTGGGTCTCAAGTGAAGGGACATTTTCATGCTAATGCATCCAAAGACCTTCTATACAATTGTGAGGAAAAAAACAGGTGTCCCAATTCTTCACAAATTAGTATTTGAGTATTTGATGTACATCAATATTCACAGTCTTTGCCATGACACTCCAAATTGAGCTCAGGTGCATCCTGTTTCCACTGATTATCTCTGAGGTGTTTCTACAACTGGATTGGAGTCCACCTGTGGTAAATTCAGCTGATTAGACATGATTTAGAAAGAAACACACCTGTCTCTAGAAGGTCCCACAGTTACAGTGCGTGTCAGAGCACAAACCAGGCCATGAAGTCCCAGGAACTGTCTGTAGACCTCAGAGACAGGATTGTATCAAGGCACAGATATGGGGAAGGGGACAGAAACTTCTGCAGCATTGAAATCCCAATAAGCACAGTTGCCTCAATCATCTGCAAATGGAAGAAGTTTGGAACCGGCTGGCTAAACTGAGCGATCGGGGAGAAGAGGTTTAGTCAGGGAGATAAGTAAGAACCTGATGGTCACTCTGAAAAAGCTAGAAAAACAACCATTTCTGCAGCACTTATACAATCAGGTATGGTAAAGTGGCCAGACGGAAGCCACTCCTCAGTAGAAGGCACATGACAGCCCACTTGTAGTTTACCAAAAAGCACCTGAATGACTCTGACTATGAGAAACAAAATGTAAACTCTTTGGCCTGAAGGCCAAGCGTCATGTCTGGACTAAACCAGGCACCGCTTATCACCTGACCAATACCATCCCTACAGGGAAGCATGGTGGTGGCAACATCATGCTGTGGGGATGTTTTTCAGCAGCAGGAACTGGGAGACTGGTAAGGATCGAAAGAGAAAGATGAATGCAACAATGTACAGATTCGCCTTTAAAAGAAAACCTTCTCTAGAGCACTCTGACATCAGATTAGGGGCGACAGTTCGTGTTCCAACAGGACAACGACCTTAAACAGACAGCCGAGATAACAAAGGAGTGGCTACAGGACGAGTCTGTGAATATCTTTGAGTGGCCCAGCCAGAGCCCAGACTTAAACCTGAGTAAACATCTCTGGAGAGATCTAAAAAAAAAAATGGCTGCCCACCAACCCTTCCCATCAAACCTGATAGAGCTTGAGAGGTTCTGCAAAGAAGAATGGGAGAAACTGCCCAAAAATAGGTGTGTCAAGCCTTTAGCCTCATAAAAAAGACTTAAGGGTGTAATTGGTGCCCAAGGTGTTTCAACAAAGTATTGAGCAAAGGCTCTGAGTATTTATGTTACATGGACATTGGAAAATTAAGACCTGGTTAAAATGATAAAAAACATAGAACTTAGTACAGGTTCTTGCCATGCACCACTGCCTTTGTCCACCAGATGTCGCCAGGGTCCCCCTATTGTTTTTACTGTGATGCATGTTAAGGGTAATCACTGCCAAGGGTGCAACTGCACATTTTTCTGAGGGGTATGCAAGATCATGGTTGGCATCCCACTCTCAAAAAAGAGTGGTAAAATCAAGAATAAATCCACTTCATGCAATGGCGGCCCAGCATGTGCGTAGGATCTTTAGATTCGCCTAATTTTGCGACTCTGATCGCCACCTGTGCCAAATTACAATTAAAATATTTTTTTCACATAAATACATTCTTATGACTGTCCAAGTTAATAGAAATAAAATATAAAAATAAATTTATAAATAGGGATCGAAGTATAAAATACTTGTATATAATGTATAAACAGAATAGGGATAAAGAATAAAATAATAGGGTTTAAAATAATACAATGTATACACTATATAAAAAAAGTTTCTGCTTGAAGTCTTCACTCAGCCATCAGAGTGGCGGGTAACCAAGTGGACACCAGGAGGCGCTCGTGCTCGAACGAAAAAGTGAGTTCACTTCCTTTATGAATTTCATCACATGTAATGATGAAAAGTCTTGACAGATCCATTACTAAGACACTGGGCATGCTGGCAGCTTTTAACAAACACCTTGATTGCTCCAAAAATAGGTTCCTGTGGTTCTGAGGACTCGTGCATGAGGAGCACATCGGCTCACACTGCAGTATAGCAGGATACACACTTATAAGCGCTTATACACACACACCTGTACAAGTCATACAGAACATACACAGACAAACACTATCAATTCTTATTAATGCGCCTGAGCAATTGAGTGCTCGGGGCCTCTCTCAGGGGCCCAGCACTGCTGAGATTCATGTGTTTTAGCCACATTCATTCCTCTAAATCTATCTAATCTGTCCCTACAAACTAATCTAAACCATCTAATCTAATCTTATTGAATGCATCCAATCTAATCTAATACTTCCATCCAAACTGATTTATTTCATCCGATCTAATACACCCATCCAATCCATCAATCCTTCTAAATCTATCTAATTTATCCATCCATACAAACTAATCTAATCCATCCATCAACATAATTCAACCTAATCTAATCTATCCTTTCAACTAATCGAATCAATTCAATACACACACATACACACACACACACACACACACACACACACACACACACACACACACACACACACACACACACACAAAAGTATTTAGTCAGCCACCAATTGTGCAAGTTCTCCCACCTAAAAAGACCCCACTCAGTCTGACTGTTTGAGGTGGTGAACAGGTGTCTTTTATACTGATAAAGAGTTCAAACAGGTGCCATTAATACAGGTAACAAGTGGAGGACAGAGAAGCCTCTTAAAGAAGAGGTTACAGGTCTGTGAGAGCCAGAAATCTTGCTTTATTATAGGTGACCAAATACTTATTTTCCACCATAATCTGCAAAAAAAAGTATTTAAAAATCAGACAATGTGATGTTCCGGATTTTCTTTTCTAAATTTTTCTCTCATAGTTGAAGTTTACCTATGATGAAAAATTACACGCCTTTCTCATCTTTTTAAGTAGGAAAACTTGCACAATTGGTGGCTGACTAAATACTTTTTTGCCCCACTGTAGGTAGGTAGACAGACAGACACATATAAATACATACATACATACATACATACAAACATACACACATACATACATACACATATACACATATACACCTATACATACATACATACATACATACATACAAACATACACACATATATACATACACATATACACATATACACCTATACATACATACATACATACACATATACACATATATACATACACATATACACATATACACCTATACATACATACATACATACATACATACATACATACACCTATACATACATACATACATACATACATACATACATACACATATACATACACATATGCATACATAGATACATACATACATACATACATACATACATACACATATACATACACACATACATAGATACATACATACATACATACATACATACATACATACATACATACACATATACATACACATATACATACATACATACATACACATATACACCTATACATACATACATACATACATACATACATACATACATACATACATACATACATACATACATACATACATACATACATACATACATACATACATACATACATACATACATACATACATACATACATACATACATACATACATACATACATACATACATACATACATACATACATACATACATACATACATACATACATACATACATACACATATACATACACACATACATACATACATACATACATACATACATACATACATACATACACCTATACATACATACACACACATATAAACATATACATACATACATACATACATACATACATACATACATACATACATACATACATACATACATACATACATACATACATACATACATACATACATACATACATACATACATACATACATACATACATACATACATACATACATACATACATACATACATACATACATACATACATACATACATACATACATACATACATACATACATACATACATACATACATACATACATACATACATACATACATACATACATACATACATACATACATACATACATACATACATACATACATACATACATACATACATACATACATACATACATACATACATACATACATACATACATACATACATACATACATACATACATACATACATACATACATACATACATACATACATACATACATACATACATACATACATACATACATACATACATACATACATACATACATACATACATACATACATACATACATACATACATACATACATACATACATACATACATACATACATACATACATACATACATACATACATACATACATACATACATACATACATACATACATACATACATACATACATACATACATACATACATACATACATACATACATACATACATACATACATACATACATACATACATACATACATACATACATACATACATACATACATACATACATACATACATACATACATACATACATACATACATACATACATACATACATACAAACATACACACATATATACATACACATATACACATATACACCTATACATACATACATACACATATACACATATATACATACACATATACACATATACACCTATACATACATACATACATACATACATACACCTATACATACATACACACACATATAAACATATACATACATACATACATACATACATACATACACACATATACACCTATACATATATACATACACATATGCACATATACACCTATACATACATACATACACATATACACCTATACATACATACATACATACATACATACATACATACATACATACATACATACATACATACATACACATACATAAATACACACGCATGTTTTGATTGACTTTTTGGTTCTGAATTAATTGTCTTCCTTCCATAAATGCAAAAAAATCTCATGTTTCATATTTCATATATACTTGCCTGTGAATGAGCCTGTTGAGCGTTTCTATACTAACCCATTTAATAAAGTGCATAAATGCTGAAGATGTTGGATTTCTCCTTGGAAGGTTGCATTTGTACTTCTGCCAAATCCAAACAAAACAAAGATATTACTGCTGGGCCCTTGAGCAAGGCCCCTAACCCTCAAATGCTCAGTTGTACAAATAAAATAATTGTAAATCACTCTGGATTAGAGCATATGCTGAAACTATAAATGGGAAGTGGAAGTTCTGTGGTTAAGATGATGGCTTTCTGACCAGAAGGTTGCAAGTTCTAATCCTAGCCCCAAAATGATACCACTTCTTGATAAATCTCCTCACTTGGTTATAAGTCACTCTGGATACGGCTGTCTGCCAAATGTCATGTGATTTCATATAATTGTATGATTAGCTAGAAAATTGTGAAACTATTTCCATTTCAACTAAATCATTAGAATCAGAACTTTAATGATCCCACAGGGAAACTGTTAGAGATATTTGGTTCTGAAACGATTTTATCCTGTTTTGCATCAGATTTACAGGATACAGGATTTACAGTTCCAGTTCTTTATAAGTAAATATATACAGTCACTGTGTCTAGTAAATGAATGAATGAAATAACTGTTTCAATCCTATTTGCTTGGAGCAGAATCAACAATCTCTTACTGTTTTATTTTCTAATCCTAATCTGGATCTATGAAGTTACTAAGCACATCAAGAACTTTGAGATTCATTCCAACAGTCTGCTACAATGGCTTTGCATTTTGCATTTAAGTGTCCATCACTGAACAGGACACCTAATAATGATGGAACTGCAATAAATGGTCATTTGGTGCTGAGAATTAGGACTGGTTCCTTCAAGGTTCTGAGGGATGGGTCTTGATCCTCTCAAGGTTTCTTCTTTGTGACATATTTTGCTTGCCACACTTGCCAATGGCTCACTCATTAGGGAATAAATTACAATTACAAGAACAACCTTATAGGTATCAAACTTGTAAATTCCAACTTTATAACCTCTTAATCTCTGTAAAGCTGCTTTGGGACACTGTCCATTATCAAATGCGTTCTACAAATTAAAACTGAATTGACTTGAATGCGACTTAACTCACTAGGTTATTTGTTTGCCCATTTGGACTTTAATGTAATTCTGTTATTTTTCAATATATGAGGCTGGAGGTGAGGGAACACCGTCAGGCCTGCGGAAGATCTAAACACACTGGAGAGAAAACTGTCAAGCAGCTGATGTCTGTTTATTGGAAGTGTGTGGGTTCGGGTGGAGGTTTTAAAATACCTGTATGCCATAAAGACAATAGTAAAGTCCTGTATGACAAATTTACAATGAACAACAGTAATATTGTGATGCATTATGGGAATAAACTGGAACCTCGTGTAAAGAATTGTGGAATTGATTTCGGCTTGATTTGCGTTTTAGAATGAGGCATAGTTATTTCAGAAGCAGGGACAATTCAGTCGGCACACGGCTGTGGACACAGTTTAGATCTCAGATTAGGAGTTGATACAGAATTGTTCATATTTGATTCAGGACCAGACAACATGGATTTTGAACTGGACAGAGTTAATACAAAAAAACTGACATAGTTGATTAAAAAATGGACATAGCTAATCCAGAACTAGACTGATTCAGCGCTGTATATTGATTTAGAACAAGGCATTGTTAATTTAGAAAATGTAAATGACTGATTCATAACTGAACAAAGCCGATTTAGAAACATACACAATCGATTTAGGACTGAACATGGTAAATTCAGGATGGACATGGATGTCTCATTTCGAAAATGTATTCACAACCAGAAGTAAACTGGATATGGTTCACAGGAATTTCAAAACCAGACACTGTTGGCTCACAATATGAAAAAATGCATGTAATATGGTTTCCTTTCAGAAACTGGAGCTGCGTTGGAACGCTTTTGGAACGCAGCTGCATTGTCCATGCTCTAAATAATGTGTGTAATCAGTCAAAATCCGAGGCAGGTTGTCACGGGTAGGGTGACGTCACGACCAGAAAGGATAAAACGCACATAGAGCCAGGCCGGGGTCAGCTTCTGTTTGATCACAAAGCACTCTGTGTGAAATTTATTGTTGTTTTTCTGTCTGTCAAATAAATTAAGGCATCAAAGAAAACCAAGCACACTTTTCGGCAGTGTGTTTTTCCCTGCCCCTGATATATCAAAGGGGGGATCCACACAGCCTTTGTGTGGCTTGTTTGGGAGTGGAGCACGCTATATCGGCTTTCGAGGAAACCAATTGCCAGCACTGCGCTCCTCTCCCGGCAGACACTTTTCGAGAAGGGTGCCCCCACTCCCCACGGTTCAGGTCCCTCTCTCCCTGAGGCAAAGCAGAGTTCCAGGTTCGTTAATCAACCTTGCAGAAGGTTTGGAGATAGGTTTGCTCTGAGGTTCTTGCCTATTTACTGAGGTAGACCATTTTCCAATCCAGAGGAGGTTGTATGATGAGAGATGGCGTCTGTTCACTGTGTCACTGCACAGTTTGACCCAACCCACTGCCCTGTGGGTTCAGTGCTGGAGTTTCTGCAAAAGGGTTGGCTCTGTCCACCATTAAAGTCTACGTGTCCGCTGTTTCAGTGTATCACACCCATTGTGTCGAGGCATTCACTGGGCAGAGACTTGCTCCTCAGCGTTTTCTCCCTGGCACCCGTAGGCTGAGGCCTCCGATGCGACCAAGAGTACCTGGGTGGGACCTGGCCGTAGTGCTGGAGGGTCTGTCCAAGCACCCCTTCGAGCCATTGGCCGAGATTTTCATGGAGGCATTTGTTTATTAAGACTTCCTTCTTGCTGGGTTCACTCCAGGCATGGCCAGTGCCTTCCTGCACCCTAGAGTGGGTTACGTCCCCAAGGTGCTTTCGGTCGTCCCATCGATCTGTCAGGCTCCAGGCATTCAATCCTCCTTCATTCTTGGACCACAGACCAGGAGCGATTGAACCTTCTGTGCCCAGTCCGAGCACTGGACTGTTATGTCCACAGTGCAAGTCCTTAAAGGAAGTCGGAAAAATTGTTCATCTGCTTCAGACTTCTGAGGAGAGGCCCTCCTGCTCATATGCAGACCCTCAGCAGATGACTTATTGGTGCTATTGGATCCTTTTATGGGTCCTTTAGTGTCCCTGCTCCGTTCGGGGTCAGAGCTCACTTGACCCAGAGTGTGGCAGCCTCTCTAACTTAATCCTCTGAAGTGTCCCTTTAAGACCTCTGCAACACTGCGGGCTGGTCCACCCCACTCACATTAGTCAGGTTTTACAACCTTAACCTCTGTGCCACTCCTGGGACCTCTGTCCATCAACCTAGTCGTGCTTTTTCACACTAGTCAGGGACTGGTCAGTGTGGTGGTATTGGACTCTCGTTCCCAAACAATCCGGCACAGCTCGACTTCCTGAAAAGGAACGTCTCTAGGTTATGTATGTAACCCTAGTTCCCTGAGGGAACGAGACACTGCGTCTTTATGCCACACCGCCGGCATCTCTTCAGTGCTCCTTTTTGGTTACAGAAGCTTTTTGTACAGAATTGTACAGACTCAATTCTAAACAGTTGGTTCGAAATAGAAAAAAAAAATTATTCAGAACCAGAAATAAACTGTACATGGTTGAACTGAAATGTAATTAAAGCCAGAGAGTAGGCCTGTGAATTTATATATGTTATATGTTACATATGTAAACAGGATTCCAGGCTCCGTTGGGTCAGGGCCGAAGAAACAACCACTTCTGCTAGTGGTTAAACCTGTGAGAGAATCTGGAAACACCAAGCAAGTTCTCCACCCCCACCCGAAATGATACAATGTGGTCAGGTCATATGGGGACACAGGGATATTCTAGAGCCTAAAGATTACTCAGCTATTCAGTTTGAAGCTGTTCCTTCAGGAACTACGTTGAGATGAACAGGATATGAACAAATGAGGAATGCAAGACCGCAACAGCTGAGAGAGTTTTGAGCCAGTCAAGGCACACCCTAGGAAAGCTCCAAATCGACATCAACATCGACATCAACATTGAACGTTGTTCAAACCAAATGAGAGAATGTTTGCAGTTCATGTTCAGATTTCAAAGACTATCTCATCGAAATGTTAGTAGTTTAGTCATAAAAAAAAAACAAAATTTAAAAATTTGCACAGGTATATAAGTACAATATCATGTTTCTCAGACAGACTATGAAATAGTGAACCAGTGTGTGAACCAGTGTGTGAAATGATGTGAATGTTCCTCATTTCAAGCTTAAAAAAATTATTTGCCACATAAAGAGTGAATCATTTCGAGAAACAGCATATAACCATAACGTCAGTCAACACAGTAATGACACAGTCCAAGCTCTTTATTTTTTCTCACAAATTCCTTCCATTTTTGAAGGAAATATTTGACTGACTGCAAAACACAGTTCTAAGAACATCTGAGCCTTTGTGAGAAAATATGTTGGTGGCACACTGGTTTATGTTCCAGTCAACCAGATCCAATATCCTACAGATCCAGTCCTGAGGTTGTGTTACTGTGTGTGGATTTTTATAGATGTTCTTGTTGCGTTGGTATGTGTTCTCTTTCCAAGTTCTCTGGTTTCCTTCTCCACCTTAACATGCAGTTAATGGTCTGGCTATGAAAGATTACCTGTTGGTGAAATAAGTGAAAGTGTGTGTTTTTATGAGAGAGAATGAGTTAAAAAAATGAAAATAGCATAAAATGTATATTAGGTTATTATAAATGGAGCTGGGATAAAAGTCTTTCAGTATTCCATTCATTTATCCATCCATCCATCCATCCATCCATCCATCCATTCATCCATCCATCTACCAACCTTCCCTTCTTACCTTCTTCTACCAGTGCATTCTTTTATTTATTATTCTATCATCACTCCACTTTTGAAACCCTTATTAACTCATCCATCAATCGGATCCTTTCTTTATTCATCCATCCATCAGTCCATCCATCCATCCGTCCAGCCATCCAATCAATCAATCCATCCATCCATCCATCCATCCATCCATCCATCCATCCATCCATCCATCTATTGACCCATCTATTATTCCATGCAGTCATCTTTTTCAATCATCTGTATTTCCATCCATCTACATGCTAACATTTATATATTGACTCATTATTCTAATCCACCAATCCATCCATCCTTCCATGCATCCATCCATCCATACATACATCCATCCATCCATCCATCCACCAACCCTTCTTCCACCAGTTCATTCTTCTATTTATTATTCTATCATCACTTCATTTTCGAAACCCTTATTAACTAATCCATCAATCAAATCCTTTCTTTATCCACCCATCCATCCATCCATCCATCCATCCATCCATCCATCTATTCATCCATCCAATCACTTTTTTCTAGTCCCTCCACTCTTATCCGATTATATGTTTCCATTCATTTACATGCTATCATCTATAAATTGACTCATAAATTCCGTTACACCGACCCACCCAAGCCTATTTCAGAAATCACAAGCATGAAGCAGGAACACACCCTTACCAGACTTCATTAATCAATTTATTTATTTGCCTTTTTATCTTGGGTTTATTTTTTTGTCAGAAGACAGTTTACGTCTTTGAAACTAAATCATGTTTACTGTGACTCGAAGACAAAATATCTCTTTAGCACCACGTCCCCTGACATGTCCAACCGGTCAAAGTTCTTTTAACCTGAAGATAATTCGTCCGTGCGCTAACATTTGCTCGCATGCTAATCCGCGCTCGGCTCGCAAAACAAGTGTTACTAATTTAATATAATCATCCCAAAGCATTCTCAGAGCAGGAATGTTGATCTGGGATCAGATTCTTCGCTGTGTTTTTGGCCACAGGTCTGAATTTGGATTCCAGCTCTGGGAGGTGTTGTGAGTCCTGGCCTGGGTCACACACACTTCAGTCCAGCGAATGAGTCAGACGTGCTAACCGCAGCTTTACACAGCACTGGCCAGATCGAACCGGGGGTCAAAGAGTGAACCTCTGACTCAAACGATCCGCTCGGTGGAAATCGCCAGGCCCGAGGCGGCGAACGCCGTGTGCTTCGAGTTAATCCCACGTTATTGCTTTCTCGCTCGTTTCTTCGGCATTACGGGCTGTTAGCAAACGTGTCCCAGATATCTCAAGAAGTTTGTATGTCTTCGCTAAATACCACCGGTTAAACTTTATAGGCTGTCAGGAAACATACGCCGAACGTCTAGCCGACGCACAATGTCCTTTTAAGGCCCCTAGAGCAGGGTGTTGCTTAAAGAGCTCATTTTTGGTGATTTGGAAGGACGTTGTTTGAGGAAATCGTATAGAATTAGTGCTATTAGGAATGCGGACTGTAAACACAACAAGAAGCTCTCTCGAACACTTGGGCTCCTTCTGTATTGTTGTTTTTTAAACATATTGATGGCAGAGGGAAAGTTTCAGGAGACATTCGTTCTCTTTATCTGCTCTTGCAGCTCGTATTTCTTCCGATTGTTATCGTCGCTCCACTCACAGACGGGCTCCTATAACTATGGAAAATGGAAAGCGACCTGCGAGTTATGTAAGATTTGAATAACAGGTTGTAAGATGACATTTTTGGATACTCAAATCATGGGAAATCAAAACAGACTGAAACGCCAGAGGACACCATGACAAAAAGAATGCGCTTCTATCAGGCGGAAAGATCACCACCAAAGTAAATCATCTCTAAATCTCTGCAATCGGCAAAGCAATATTTGAAGAACACTCAAGCATTGGGCGATTCGAGTTGATAAAGGTTCTCATTTGTGATGAACCCAACATTAGAGGGTTCCTCTATTAGATCTCTTTGTTTATTAAGAACTTACAAAAGTTATTCATTTATTTAGTAAATGAAAGAAGGAACCATTGAAGAAAATCTTCTTTCAAGGAGTGTGCATATCGGTGTAAACTTTTTGCAGATTTGTCTGTATAAATGCTTTGGTTGCCTTTCTGGGTCTATATAGAACCTCTTCAGTAAGTAAATCCATGAAACCACTGAGGAACATTTGCCTTTAAGACCTTATGGGAGATATTTAAAAAGAATTAAGCCATGAATGTTTTTTGTTAAAGGAACAATATAGATTTTTTGGTTCTGTATCGAACCCTGATATCTTTTAGACAAGGATAGAAGTCGAATCAGCATTTTTTTGGGTCTATATACACTGTAGAACCTCTTTATTAAGCAAAAATACCATGAACCCACTGAGGAACATTTGTCTGTAAACTTTAATGAGGTCGTCAAACATCCTAAATCCTGAAAAGCAATAATCTAAAACCATACATTGTTGTCCTTCTGTCATATCTACATCCTTTATGGGTACTTTGGTAAACTCTCTATATTAAGCAAGGAACCATTAAGAAACCTTTATATTTGTGTATGTCCTTCTGTCTGCTTTTCTGTTTTGAAAACAAGTATCTCAGGCCCTAGAATTCTGCAGACCATGAACTATCCAAGGAATATTTCACTCTAAGAGATCATGAATGATTCTAGAACCTGCCATTGTTCTAGAATCTCCCGAAACAAGTAGAAGCATCCAGTCTAGATTAACCTAAGGTAGAACCCAGGAAGTTCTGTATGGAACTCACCAGAGTAATATGCCTTGAAGTGAAAGCAAAGAACAATGAACTAACCAAGGAACCAATAAGGAACCTTTCTACTGTATGTCTTGAGATCCACACTGTTTGAGGGTCTCAAAAGCAAACATACATCAGAAAGGTTACTGATTGGTTCCTTGGTTAGTTCATTGTTCTTTGCATTATTGAACTTTTTAGTACAAACTTGAACACTATAGAAAGGTTTCTTTGATTGCACCATATATAATTTATGGTGCAATAAAGAAATTATAAAAAGTGTTTAAGTGTGTAATGAAAAGTTAAATCTAAATCTTTTTTTTCCTCAGATATCTTTCTCTTGCATTACATAAAACCCCAGAATGTTCATCCAACTGAGAAGGATCTTGATTTTCAACAAACTAGTCCAAACTAAGGGATGTAAGTGCTTGAAAACAGTTCATTTCTCGGTATCTTTCTTAAAAAGGTTGCTTTTTTTTTTTTTTTTTTTCGGAAAAGCTTCACTAAAAACATTTTTAAATCTACAGAACCTACTAACACACCCATGAAAAATGTTTTTTTTTCACTCATGTTCTCAGCCAACTGGTTTCAGTTACCAGAACATGTTCATATATATATTTTTTCCTTTTCTAGGAATATTTAATCTGGCAATTTTCTGGTGTTCTGAAAATATCGTTATGTTCCCAAAACAGTTCAGTGTGACTGACACCTTGGGTTTTCTCCATGCTACTGTCTATGAAGATGAAGCCCACAGAAGAAACCTGAAGAAATAAAGTCTTCTATACAGAGAGTCTGGATTTTAAAATTTTAGGTTTTAGGGTCTTTTAATTGGAGATCAATTTAGAAAATAGAATCATAAATATCTCGCTCATCAATCTAACCAATGTACTTGATACATGCTCTGATTGGTCAGAATTGATTCTCACATTTGCAGGTCAGTAAATGATTGTTTGCGAAGACTTACATTGCAGCCGCTCTACATCGTCTACAGCTAATAATGCATGAACAACGCAACTGATTAGCGCAAAAAAAAATGTTGAGGAAATTTGATCTCAATGGAAGATAGAGAGAAGACGAGAAGATTCTGAAGTTTTAGCTCATAGTAACAGACATGTAGTAACATGCACTCTATGGACAAACCTATTGGGACATGTGACTTTTCCACCCTAGTTTGTTTCTTCTTGAAGCTATTACCACAAATATGGAAGTCTACAATTGTCTAAAAAGGGCCACGATTTAGGAGCCACAAAGAAAGAAATAGCAATGATTGTATTATGTTGGTCATCTTGGTCATCAAAGAAGAATACAACTTAGGATGTGCCATTTTAGGAATTAACTTTGGTTTAGTACACTATGTTTGACTAAATGGTGGATAAATTAAAGTGTGGAAACACTTATGTCTTTTAAGACTGAAAATGGAATTGAACAAAGGAATCAGACATTTAATGAGTGGAAGAAATTTCTGTGAAGTCCAAAAAGGACTTTCTCTCTAACAAAGGAACTTGTGTAAGCTCTAGAACAGGAAAGAAGATGTGATCAGACTCCCTCACCCACACAGTCAACCATGGAGGTGGAAGCTTAATAGTATGGGATTGTTTTGGATCAGAAAACCAACATGGCAACCATTCCATACTTCAACACTATGCAATTTTATCTGGACTAAGTACGTCGAAGCTCTGTAAGCATTATTTCGAGAACAAAAAGACATCTGGAGTGTTATGTATCATGGAACGACCTGCCCAGTCACTGCACCTATATCCTATTGAACTGCTCTGGGATGAGCAATAAACCTCAATCTAGAATCTTTTTTGAGTTTTACAAGAGACACAGCAAAGTATTTCAGATTAATGTTTTTTGTTTTCTTTTTTGTAAATGAACACACGGATACCAAGCATGTATAAAGCTCTTAACTGGAAGTTCTGGGGGTTTATATATTTGTTTGGTGAAAATCAATTTTAATATTGAGTCGCACACCACATGAAAATTAAAAGCGCTAGCTAGATTTCAAGTTGCGTTTTAGTAAAGTAAACCTAAAGTATATACTGAATTTTTGGAATATTAGTAATCCCCTCATGCTAGTGCAGTATTTCCTCATGCATTAGCAGAACATTTAAGAGCATTTTTGGTTTCAAATGTTAACCAGTGCTAATTATTGTGCCTGAGACTGCACGTGTTTCAGTGTGAGACATTCCCAGAGTCTATAGGATCATTTATCTCTTTACACGAACCCAGGCTAATGTGTTTGTGTGTGTGTGTGTGTGTGTGTGTGTGTGTGTGTGTGTGTGTGTGTGTGTGTGTGAAATGCCAGTCTTTTCTAGCACACCCTACCCACTCCAGAGCAGCCCAGCTGATTAAACTCTACCTCGGGCTCTCTGTGAGCTTTGGCGCTACCCTTCGTTTTTTTTTTTTCTCTTGCAATTCCCTCATAGCAATAAGCCACATTCTCTATTAATTCCCCTCTTTCTCTTTCTCTTTTTAGCACCCACTACAGCATTATGTCCTGGGGTCAGCATACTGGTACAGTGGTGAGCTCAGGTTGCTGCGTGTGTGGTTTTGTATGGTTTCCCTATGTCCATGTGGGTGTCCTTTGCGGTTTGTTCTACTTTACAAGAACATTCTGGTGGACTGGTGACTCTAAATTGCCTGTAGGTGTAAATTAATGGGTGAACGTGTATCAAGTTGTATTCCTGCACCTTCTCCTCAAGAGATCCTGGAAAAGAACTTCTAGATCAAATGTGATCTTGACCTAAATAAATAGTTACCAAATTAGAATGAATGATTAGGAATCATGCCTTTTAGGAAACAATAGGCCAGGTGTGTCCAAACTTTTGCGCAAAGGATCGGTGTGGGTGCAGGGTTTCATTCGCAAGGGCCACACTTGATAATCTTCGAAAATTAAAATCAGGTAGAATTTGATATATTTGTCTTTTGTTTGGTTGGAAAAGAAAACCTGCCCCCATACCGGTATTTTGTTGAGAAGACTGGACGCCCCTGCAATAGACCAATTTTGCCATCATGAAACACATGAACCAATCCCGCTTCAATATGCAAATAAGTTTTGCCTTTGGATACCAATCAAAAATCTTAAATCTCCAGCTGATACGATCTCTAATGTCTCAAGATCTCATAAGGCAGTCGTTTTGCCCAGAGGCCCCATGAGGCGACACTTTTGCAAGAAACGTCCTTTGGAACAAACAACAAAAAAAGTGTCCGCGTAGCGTGTGCTGTCACGCGCTCGATCGCACGAGGCGAATTCCTGGCATTCCGAGTCCGCCGAGCAGAACCGGAGTGAGTCGGGAGGGCGGAGGATCCATGCCAAGCGCTGCAGGGG
This sequence comes from Silurus asotus, assembly GCA_024362625.1. Taxonomy (NCBI): domain Eukaryota; kingdom Metazoa; phylum Chordata; class Actinopteri; order Siluriformes; family Siluridae; genus Silurus; species Silurus asotus. Next base: position 350,938 of record MU551626.1, read on the forward strand.
GTTTGGAGAGCGATCCTGCCTACCACCCGGGACGGTTATTAGAGAAAACACAGAGGCGTGTTAGAATAGAACACTTGGCCCTTTCTGTGCAACTGTACGCCTGTTTCAGCCGCCGCGTTTTTGTTTTTGTGTGAGGTGAACTGCAGATGTGGTCGCGCCGGACTCTATACGTACACTTGTAATTACGCCTTGGAATCTTCTGCGTCTAGGTGTGGAATGCGTAGGCTATTTTCTCCTCTGCCTCGCCAACAATGCCCCCCTCCGAGTCGAAAGAGAAAGAACCCCCTCTTCGTTGTGTGCCACACACAGCGTATTGCCCTAATGCTAATGGGCAGAGTAGGAGTAATTTGGTCACATGTGCTTGCGCTGCTCCAGTGCTCAAACCTCACATTCAAGTGCGGTGACTCAGGCAGCGATGCGTCACAAAGCTCCCTCAGCTGGCTCGGCTTTCACATTCGAGGGCTGTCCTAATGACTAGTTAGCAGACCTGGTCTCTCTCTGTCTCACCCTCTCTCTCTTTTTTTTCTTTTTCCCCCAGCTACATGTTTTCCATTAATCCTGTCTTTGTTTTACTTGTTTACTTTGTTTTGCTTGATTTTGTTTGTCTGTTTCGAATTACAGCTCAGTTGTCACAAACAACGATGTCTTCCTTAGCGTTCATTTACATTTACATTAGGGTAAATTAATCCTCATTCTGAGCGACATACAAATGAGCAGTTAAGGGTTAAGGGTCCTTCTCAAGGACCCAGTCATGGCAGCTTGGTTTGGTGAGGCTTGGATTTAAACTCATGAACTTCCAATTTGAGTGTATATGAGCTACCACCTCCATTCCTGTTTGACCATGCGGTAACCCTTTGTGTCACCACTATTTACTTACATATTAGCTATATCTAGCGATCGAATGCAATTAGTTCTTTTCAAGACTGAGAAATAGGCAGGTGGTAGCTTAGTGGTTATTGGGTCCCAAGGTCATGGGTTTAAATCCCAGCCACAGCAAGCTGCCCTTTCTGGGCAGGGAAAAAGTGGAGAAGGTGGAGGAGTTCATGTGGCAGGGGTCAACAGTGCAAAGTAATGAAGAGTGTGTTAGAAAAGTGAAGAAAAGAGTGCAGGCAGGGTGGAGTGGGTGGAGAAGAGTGATAGCAGGAAGAGTATAAGAGTATCTGTGCGAGGGAAAGTTTATAGGACTGTGGTGAGACCTAAGATGTTGTATGGTTTAGAGACAGTGGCATTGAGTAAAAGACAGGAGGTGGAGCTGGAGGTAGCAGAGCTAAAGATTTTGAGGTTTTTGTTGGGAGTGACGATGATGATGGACATGATTAAAAATGAGTTTATTAGAGGGACAGCTCATGTAGGACGTTTTGGAGACAAGGTGAGGGGGGCGAGATTGAGATGGTTCGGACATGTAAAGAGGAGGGACATGGGGTATATCAGTAGGCAAACGCTGAGGATGGAGCCACCAGGAGGGAGGAAAAGAGTAAGACCAAGGAGGAGGTTAATGGATGTGGTGAGGGAAGACATGCAGGTGGTTGGTTAAAAAGAGGCAGATGTAGAGGACAGAGTAGTATGGAGACGGACGATCCTCTGTGGTGGTGTGGTAGAATCAGCTTTTGCACATTTATCACTGCCATAGCCTTTATATCTATTTATTGGTTGAACTTATTCAAAAGTGTCTGCACATTCCTCAATGCTATAGCTTTTTTAAATATATTTATTTGCTGTATATATATTTACATATATATTGCATGTTGTACATATACTTACCAATTTATGTGCACTTCTCAATTTGTACAAATGCTACTATTTGCACTAGTTAAATGAAAACTGAATTTCATTGCCCCTGTACTTGTGTTCTGCCCAATGACAATAAAGATGAAACGAATCGAATCAAATCTTACACAAAAATGTACCTGGTAGTCGTTTATGAAAGTTGTAAGAATAAGGGTTATATATTCATCTGTATCCTGTAGTAAAATTCAATTTCTTTGCCACAGTTTTCTTTTGGCCACCGGACCACATGAAGGTCTATTAACGAAAAAACTTCAAGTGCCCAGTGGGAAAGCAAACATTTGTTTTGTTATGATGGACTTTTGAATTGTTGTGCTTTACACATTCCTCAAGTGGAATGGTTTCCATCAAAACCCGTGCAAAAGGCCTAACCACCATTTTGTGGCTGACAGCAAAACTCTATTTCTTCCATACTGGGATCCTTAACTTGGTTTTTGTAATCGCTCCATGTTGTTACAAATGCTAGGTCAGAAAAATGTTTGCGATATTGTTAACTTCCACCACACAGAGCCACAAAGGCTTTCATTCATTGCTTCCATTTACCACATCTCCGCATTTTTTAAGATCATGGACCACAGTGAGTTTCCATGCTTTGGTTCTGCATGTCTGATTCCAAATGAAGACACTTCACAAGTACTGCAATGATTTACTGTGTATTTCGAATTAATCCTGCAGAAAATCGCTCGGGTTGAAGCTACATTTAAAGGAAACCCAAAGCTTAAAGCTATCTAACATCAAAATAATGCTTTGGTTTAGCTAGGCTAACTAGTAAGTATAACGTTACAGTTGTGAAAGATGTTTCCTAAACAGTTTACCACAGCATTTACCACAGTCCTGTTATGTTCCATTGAGACCAAGAGTACTTTCTACACAATGTGCTCTCTCAACTGTCATCATATGAAAATGAGATTTCCATGCTCATGTGATACATAGATTTATCTTGACTTACCCAAGTTAAGTCTTGACTTGAGCCAAGTTCCTTTTCTGTTTAATCGCTTTTTTTTTTCTGAAGCATTGTTTAGCCAGATGACACACACGACTCAATAAAGCCAGCAACTTCATAAATTTTCTGACTCTTCTAAGAAGACTTTCTTGGCGAGCAGTATCAGTTTAGATCCAGCACAAAAGCTAATCTAAAACCAAGAACTGGGGGGTTCTGTTTTCCAAAAAGTTATTTCCCTGAAAAATCATTGATCACTGAGGTAATCATTCAAATGACTTATTGCAGCTGTTGGAGCTGGTCTAAGGGGATCTGGATATTTTATTCAAAATTGGTTGCTAAAGATGTGGATGGAAAATAGTTTGCTGAAGCTCAGGATCTATAGTGAGATGGGAGATAAGCAGATGAGATGCTGGAAGGTCATGAGTACAAATCCCAGCCCTGTCAAAGCTACTAGCGATGGCTCTTTCATGAATGATTCGTTCATTGTGAACAAGTCTTTAATGTGACTAGAAAGACTGAGTCGTTTTGAACGAGTCTTTAATGCGATTTAGAAGAGCGAATAATTTTGAGCGAGTCTTTAATGTGACTCAGAGGAACGAGACATTTTGAACATATTTTATGCGAACTAGAAGAGCGAGTCATTTTGAGCGAGTCTTTATTATGACTCAGAGGAACAAGACATATTGAACGAGTCTTTAATGCGATCTAGAAGAGTGAGTCATTTTGAGCGAGTCTTTAATGTGACTCAGAGGAACAAGACATATTAAACGAGTCTTTAATGCGATCTAGAAGTGCAAGTAATTTTAAGCAAGTCTTTATTGTGACTCAAAGGAATGAGACATTTTGAATGAGTCTTTAATGTGACTCAGAAGAGCGAGTCATTTTGAACGAGTCTTTAATGTGACTCAGAGGAATTAGACATTTTGAACGAGTCTTTAATGTGATTCAAAAGTGAGAGTCATTTTGAACAAGTCTCAATGCGACTCAGAAGAGCGAGTCATTTTAAACACGTCTTAATGCGATTTAGAAGAGCGAGTCAATTTGAAAGAGTCTTTAAAGAGAATTAGAAGAAAGAGTCATTTTGAACAAGTCTTTAATGTGACTCAGAAGCAAAGCATTGCTTGTACCTCTGGAGGTTATGCACAGGAAACAGAATTGTCCTGAGTCCTCTGGTCCGAATCGTTCGTTCTTTTGTGACGTCACTTCCGTAGATGCTACGAAGGTGATTAAAGGATTCAAGTACTAAAATAAACAGCTCAAAAAAGATTTGTTCGTTTTGATGAACGAGATTCAAAGAACCGAGTCACTCAAATGATCAGATCACATTGAGCAAGGCCCTTATCCCTAAAGGCTCACTGGATAAAGATGTTTTCTCAAACACTGTAAATGTAAAGTATAAATGTATGTCCAGATTGAGGAGTTGAAAAGTTATGCCAGAGAGTCTCCAATGAACTGTTTAGCTTATGAAAAGATTTTGGCAGGATTCCACCTGGAGAACACGGCCTGATGTCTTATTTCGTTTCTTTTATTAGGTAGATGTTTAAGCTTACACAACACTAGATACAGTACATGAAGTAGAAAATAATACCAGGAGCTTATCTTCTGTGAATATTACCTCAGTTGGGAGTGCCTGTTGTAGAGCTGTTGTTGTTTTTCCTGGACCTCGAGCGAAATTCTCCCGAGATAAGTCAGCGAGCGTGTGGAGTTTCACTTGCACGTCCAGGATATACTGACTTATTTATACTCAGAGGTTTTCTTCATGGGCTTCCACCAATATAGCAGTTCGAATTGGGAAAACCCATTATTCAGACCCTGGGCCAACTTCCAGACTGCAAACAATAGAAGTTAGATATTTTCCTCAATTTCTACTAACCTTATTAAAAAAACTAAGTCATTTTATGACACCATTAGCTTGCGTGCCATAAAACAAGGTCTGTTGATACTTTCATTTGTCTATTAGTGATGGGAAGATCGGATCATTTTAGTGACTTGATTCTTTGAATCTACTGAAATCTCAAATCTTTTCCTTTGTTTGAAAATAAAACAAAATGTTACATTTTTAATAAGCAATTTTAAATAAAATGCCTGCTTGGTTAAATAATATATAAAATAATATATTATAAAAATAGAATAAATCAAATGAATGCATAACACTTGTTTTATTTGTTTTGTTTTTTACATTAAAAAATCAATCAAATTTGCACAAATGAAATTGATTAAATAAAAATAAATAAATGGAAAAAAATCTATAGTTTACATTTGTTAGGCCCCATTCGGGTAATAAAGATGTGTATGTAAGAGTGTGTGTGTGCGTGTGCGTGTGTGTGTGTGTGTGTGTGTGTGTGTGTGTTTTGCATTTAATATTACATTTTCAAGATCTGATCTACTTAACTGTTCTACTTATTTCAGCAGACTTTAACAAATATCTTCATTCCTTTTATCCTTCATTAATTTACTCCCTCAGTATGTGGATAATTGTCAGGATTTTCTCCTTTTTCTCCTACAGAGAGATTTTTGAAGCGGGTCGTAAAATGCTTAGCATTAGCCAATAACCAGAAAGTGCCTAGCGGCTAATGCTAGAGATGTGGATTCAGGATTCAAGATTTTACAACTTCTTATTTCACTGCATGTTGTATCCTGCATATAACTATGTACAAAAAACTCAAAATCTTAAATCTATAGCACTAGCATTAGCCGCTAGCCATTTCCTGATCGTTAGCGCTATTGATTCTTTTGCGTTTTCATACTCACACAAAACAAATCTTATTTCCAATACAGAGCGTGTGGGCACAGTGACACTACACTCACTCCAGTTTCTTTTTTTATACCCCTGGCATTGTTGTGTATGTTTTTAAGTTTCAAAATCTTTTATTTTTAAAGTGCTAGACGGAGACTAAACAAACTTGCGGTCCGCCACTTTATACATTCCTGAGGAAACAGATTAATGTGACTCTTCTGAGTCACATTAAAAACTCGTTCAAAAATGAACGAATCATTCATGTTTACTATTCTCCTTTAATATTCAAAATATGATCTTGTCTTGGTCATGCTGTTTATAAAGATCATAAACTATATGACATATAGTCTAGTCGAGGTTCCAATTTACTCAAAAGGTGTTCAATGAGCTTTGAAGTCCAAGCGCTGTCCAACTTTGGTCAAGCATATCTTCATGAAGCTCGCTTTGTGCGCAGGGGCAATGTCATGCTGAAACGGGTTTAGAGTAGAAAAACTGAAACCGTAAAGCTACAGGGACATTTCATGCATTGTATTGCTTATATCTTTGAAGTTTGGAGAAGAATCATATTGTGGTGTGATGGTCAGGTACATACTTGTAACCATATAATGTAGATAGATAGATAAGTTGCATAATACTTCGCCTTCACCATTTACACTATTCCCATTTCTTCATTGAGGCTCTGGGTTACTGGTTAGGGGTTCAAGTCAAGGTATTGCCAAGTTGAACTCTTGAGGCAAATGAGCAAGGCCCTTGACCTTCTGTGCTCCTGGGGTGCTGTTTCATGGCTGATGCTGTGCTCTGACCCTCAGCTTCCACATCTCACAGGGATATGCAAAGAAAAAATGTGACAAGTACAGTATAAAGAACCTTTCTTTCGTATTATCATGTCTTTGTGGATTAAGAATGGGGCTGAATTTATATGGACTCCTTGTGTCCTCTTTTTACAGTTCCAACAGATCTGGCCAGATTATACTTCGGGTAAATGGTGATAATTGCATAGAAAGAATTGCAGTTAGCAATGTGTGATGCCAAGTCTTATCCCTGGTCCCTCAGCGTCCCAATACCCAATTGGGGGCCAATTTGCCATGCTAACTTTTTATATTTTTTCTAATAGTTCCTACTAGGAAGGACCATAGTTGTTGGGAATGCTGCTGTTTTTGGGCCCTTTTCCTGGGAATCCACAAACCGCTTCAAAAAGGGCAAAAAGGCGATCCACTTTCTCCAGTGTCAGCTCCTGGAACCAAACCGAAACCAAACTTGCGGCTTTCCATCTCACTCCGCTCTGCAGCTATTCAGCGTCATGTGAACTCCGAGCCACAAAACACACACTCGCTTCTGAGAAAAAGACAAATGAGATGAAGACAAAGCTCAAAATAATAAGGGTCCATTGTGCTTCATCAGTCCTCACTTACAGCTTTCGTTTCATGGTGCAGACCCATGCTAACTAGAAGACAGCTTTGGATGCATCTTACTATAATCATGAAGAAGCTACGATGGAAAATTTCAGAAATTTTCAAGATGGGAAATTTTCCATGGGAATTTATATAGGAATTAACAGAAATTAACTGTGAATTTACAAAATTATAACAAGGAAAAACTCTTGCAGGATCATTTTGGTTAAAACAATTAGATTTAATACAATTTTAGTTGAATTTCTACCTGCACATTCATACTTAATTTTGTTCCTTTGATTTAACATAAAACAAAATGTTACATTTTTAATATGCAGATCCTCAACACGTCTACTCACACCAACTTTAACTATAGTTCCAATCATTTATGTGTGTGTTTATTAGTTGTGTAACGGTACACTAGTTTTTTAAGTCGCGGTTCGGTACAATTCTGGTACGATTAAGAAGAAGAAATGCAAAACAAATTGCTTTAAATTTTTTTATGAACACATTTTATTATTATTCATATTTGTGATTAATAGTTCAAATTGTTTTAAACAATTTAAATAAAATGCCGGCTTGGTGAAATAATATAAAATAATATTTTATTAAAATAGAATAAATCAAATAAATGCATAACACTTGTTTTATTATACTGATTAAGTGAGTAATCAATTCAATTGACACAAATTTAATTGATTAAATACAAATAATTAAATGGAAAGAAATTAATAGTTTACATTTGTTAGGCCCTTTTTGGGTATGGGTATGGGTATGTGTGTGTGTGTGTGTGTGTGTGTGTGTGTGTGTGTGTGTGTGTGTGTGTGTGTGTGTTTTACATTTAATAATTTATTTCTGTTCTATTTATTTCAGCAGACTTTAACAAATATCTTTATTCCTTCCATCCTTCATTCATTCATTCACTTCCTCGATATGTGTATAATTTTTAGGATTCTCCTTCTAAGAGAAAATGTTGAAGCTGGACGTAAAACATTAAATAATCAATAGCGTTAGCGTTAGCTGATAACCAGGAAGTTTTTAGCGGCTAACGCTAGAGCACATTCATCAATCACATGCACACATTTGAATAAAAAAATCACATCCATTCAAGTTTTGAATGTTTTTGAGTTTTGATATTATGGGTAAATATATTGTATCTTTATTTGAGTAAATATATTTTATTTACAGATTAGCTAAAAGTAAGCTAGCACTTTTTTATTGACAATTTATGAGGCCAGCTAGCTTAAGCCATGATATTCTTTTTGTGATAAATACAGAACAAAAGTGTAATATTGTAAAATATCTATCAATAAACATCTACAACTGTTTTCATCAAAGAAAAATAATACCCATTTGTTCGAATATGTATTAGCTAGATTTTCATGTCTGCTTATGACCAAACAAAATGTTTATGTTTGTTTACATACACTATATGGACAAAAGTATTGGGACACCTGACACTTTTCTGCTATATGTTTCTTCTCTAAACCGTTACCACAAAGCTGGAGGCACACGAGCGTACATCGTCTTTACAATTTTGTACATTTATCATTCTTTATCTGGAAACCCAAACCTGTTCCAGCATAACAATGCACAAAGTGAGCTCTATGAAGATCTGCTTTACATTGTTCAAAGAGGAAGATCTTGATTCCCCCACTATAAAGCTCTGATCTCAACCCTATTGAACAGTAAAATGTGAACGCTGATTGCACCTCAGGCCTCCTCACCTCTCCTACATCAGTATCTGACTTTACTAACACCCTTGTGGTTGATAAACACAAATATCCATAAGCACCCTCTAAAATTTGGTGGATCTTTCCAGATCTGTTGAGGGAATTATAAAAGCAAACTGGCACCAAATGTGGAATGCAAACCTCAAAAAGCACACACCGTACATTTTAAACGGGTGTCTGAAAACTTTTGCCAGTATAGTCCAAAATTTCTCATTAATTCCCATAAATTCTCATAAATTCCTGGTTTATATCATGGTATAAAAACCAACTAACTCAGTACTTGAAAATTCCCCAGATGAAGTTCCCATGGAAAGTTTCCTAGCTTGGAATCATCTGATGCACGAGATTTTGGAAATGCTGCCTCACACTGTGCATGAACCTCCAGTTTTGGAAAAATTAAAAACCACTAGTAGAAGTTACACTGACGTGGGCACACAGTCAGAGATGAGTAACCCAAACAGCTGTCTGGAGAACTTTCCAACCGTGTGATCTCACTATGCAAAATGATTACAACGCAAGCTTGGCCTCGTGTTTTGAACAATTCAATTCAAACCTCCCAGGTCAGGACCTGGCAATGTCCTTTTGATGACAAGTTGACCTGCCCTACAACAGCTCTCCTCACAGCTCGAGAGTCTAGCTAGCATAAGGGAGATTCCAAAATTGGATTTAGCTCTTGTAATTGAATGACAATAGCGTGTTATTTTACAAGGTTTCGTAATTAAGTAAGAGTGTTGCGGCTAATTCGCTAATACAAGAACCATGCTAACGGAACAAGGACAAACCGGGGCATTCTTATGTTTACTTATAGCGATAGCATATATAGTTATAGCTATATGGTTACAAATTCACTGGTCATTCTAGAAATATCACTGAAAATCCTGTAGAGAATTTCGCAACATTCATTCAACTTCCTGTTGTTGTTTTTTTTTTTTTTTTTTACCCCCGAACCTATAAATGGAGGACTTGTGGGAAAAGCAAGTTTTTGGCATGAAAAATAAGAAGAATAAGAATTATAGGCAGGCAGGGAGTGTCGTCTGCTCGCACCGCAGCGACGTCGAATGATTAATAAAGCCAGATGATGTTGACATGTCGACTTTATGGTCCCGAACAGCGAACATTTGTGGGGAAATAATTCTCCAAAATGAAGCATTAGTAAATATACGGATATTCCCAGTACAGCGTGACCAATATGATCTCAGCTGCCTTGTTCCGATGCAGTTTCGTGCTTTGAAACCATCAGTTCCCCTTCTATCCCAATCCACGAAGCAGCTGTTTGGAGGGTCACAAAATGAATAACAGTTGCATGTTACACAGGATACGATGCCCGGTTTGGAATTTTCATCGTTGAGTGTAATAAATTATCCCAAAATTCAAACCTCAAGCCATTTCTGTACAAAATGCACCAGTAACCTTCACCCTTTTAAGGCAATTCTCTATCCATATCGTTAATTCTTAGGTGGGACTGAATACAAGTGTGTTATTTGATTTGAATAGGATCCATGTTTGGCAGAAACTGGGCATATGAAGCTCACAGGACAAACAAAGCCCACGTTTAATGCACTTGGCCTTAAATTAACAGCTTTTTCCAGACACCCTTTGTTTTTTTCATACATTACATTTAGCAGCTTACATTTATCTCATTTATACTGAGTAGCTTGGGGGGTAAGGGACTTGCTCAGGGGCCCTGGAGCTTGGATTGAACTCATGACCCTTGGGTCCAAAGTCCAATGCCTTAACCACTAAACTACCACAACCCCCTCCCTTACTAATTGCCTGGTCAGGCTCAAGGTGGTTTTCAATCATCCTACTTGTTTGATAGCAGTGCTTACCATTTACATTTTCACTGCATTTGGCGGATGCCCTTTTCCAAAACGACTTCCAACTGAGCAGTTAAGAGTTAAGGGACTTGCTCAAGTTCCCAGCAGTTGCAGTGTTGGTTGGATTTGAACGCATGAACATCTGATCAGAAGTTTAAGGAGCTTGGCTTACTGATCAGAAGGTCAGGGAGTCAAGACCAGGTCGCCAAGCTGCCACTCTTGGGTCCTTGGGCAATGCCCTCAACCCTCTATGCTCCAGAGGTGCCATAGTATCACGGCAGACCCTGCGCTCTGACCCCTGGCTACCGAGCAAGCTGGGATACGCGAAGAAAGAATTTCACTGTGCTATTAAATATATGTGACAAATAAAGGATATTCTTTTCCTTCTACCAACAGAAGTGAGGCCTGTGTGATATAAGAATAGTCCAGGTGTCTGGAGTGATGTAGCTGAGGAACCGTCAGGATGCACACACTATACTTACATTTCTGTATTAGTTTTGTTTGTTAAGCTTCTTTTGCAATGTTATCTGTTATTCCCATGAGTTTTAGTGGGAAAAAACGAGCTCCTGGTTTAGGCCACACCCACTTCAGGTTTAAAATCAGAATCAGAAAGAGCTTTATTTTTAGTATTTTTGCACTTACAGGGAATTTGTTTTGGTGATAGAAGCTTCACAAGTTGCACATTTAAAAAATATTAATAATAAATTAATAAATCAAAAAAATATTGCACAGAAAAATACAAAATTAATCAATTAAAAATGGTATTGCAAATATTTACATTTTTTCAACATGTAAGAAAGGTGGCATATGAATGAAATGTATTTTAGTGAAAACGAATAAATTAATTAATTACATTTAATAATAATCATAATAGTTATCATTCGCATAGTCACACAGTGCTGTCCTTAAATCGCGTTTTTCCTCGGTCTGAAATATCAAACTCTAGTCGTGAAAAAAGTTTCAGGAACGTTCTGACCCGCCAAATCGTACGCATTAGAGAAAACGCTGCATCATGCTGTGCGTAAACGCATGCGCCTCCTGTTCTGGGAAATGAAAACCGCAGGTCGAGGTTACACAGGGGTAGGGCCACAGTCAGACAGCGAAACGCCAAGCACAGTAATAACCTAATAAAATCTAATTGTTGTTTTTTCTTCCCTGTTCTTTTACAATGTGTTGTTTTGTTTACGTTCGGGAGCCAAGAACGGGTCTGATTTCCCACTGCAGCATACAGTAATCTTCCAATTTTCAGTGTAAATGAGGGTTAGATGAGAAAAGGCCTGTAGTGAAAGTACACATCAAATATACCACATATACCATATATTGTATATTCCATATATATTTATGACAGAACACGAGCCAGCTCCATGAAGATATGCTGCACATGGGTTGGAGTGGAAGATCCTGAGTGAATGACCTCGACCTTGACCCTATTAGAATAAATTGGCCATTTGAGCATAGAAGGCCACTCAAAATCACTATAGCATCATCATGCTGGAACAAGTTTGGGTCTCCTACTTCGAACAAAGGCGAAAATATTTAGATAATACTGCATCCGAACTCGTCCTGCACCATTGTGTGCTCCTGACTTATCGTTTAAAAAAAAGGGTCTGAATACTTTCACACAATGGACTGTTTTTTTTTGGACTGAGGTTTTGGTGAAGACTTGTTTCTGAGACCTTGAGTATTCGCTGGTGGTTGAAATGTGTGAACGTCGTATGAACGCTCAAACCTTGATAGCGGTGGTTGATGATAAGATGCACAAGGAAGAATAGCGTCTGGCAAAAAAAAAAAAAAAAAAGTGTCCAAATACTTTTGCCCATATTGCGTGTATATATGTGTATGCAAAAACTTGGCAATGGACTTTTTTTTTTAACTCACAACATTCGAAAAACTCTTACAGATGGCATGAATAACCCTGATTATCTTGATGATCTCGGGGCTTGAGGGGTTGTTCCTGGTTTTCAGTGAGGAGTTTCAACAACAAGTGGTCCGGTGAAGGACAAAACTCATTGCGTTCAGAAATGACTGATCAGAGTTACACCCCTCCATGACAACGGTATCCCATAATACCAGTGTCCTCTTAAAGCAGGATATCAGGATATCACGGTTTGAGGAACATGTTCAAGATGTTGACCTCCTCGGCCTTCAGATTCCAAGATCTCACTCTGATTATGCGTCTCTGTGGGACAGTCTTTCTGTCTCTCTGTCTGTCTGTCTAAACACAGCAGCGAGTTCGCCGAATGTCCAAAGATATTGAGACCCAGCCTGCTGTGGTTCTTCCCCAAACCCTATTGAGATGAATTTAAAAACTGCTCACCTACATCAGAACCTGATATTGTGTCTGAGGGTGCATGGAATCTAGTGGAGCATCTTCTCAGAAGAGTGAAGCTTATTATAAAAGCAATAGTGTGGAATGAGATGCTGAAAAATGCACAGTCTTTTGCTTTGGTGTCCACAAACTTTTGCCCCCTATAGTGTATGGGCATCACTGCTGCATCTGATGGTGACCTCCTATCACCACATACCATAGTGTGAGACCACTCTGTACAGCTTGGGATGGTTCCACATGAAGATCATGTGAAAAAACACATCTTCCTCATGAAGAAACCTTGAGAGGAACCATCCTAAGTTGTACAAAGTGGTCTCCAGTGGAAGAGCGATGTTCTCTTACGGTTCTTTTTATGGCTTCATTCATTCGTTAATTCATTCAGTCATCTTCTAATGGTTGTAGTTAAACAGTGAACCCCAGGACAGCTTGGTGTCTACCTTCTTGTTTTTAGAAGGTGGGAAGAAACCAGAGAACCCTGAAAAAAGTATTTCAAAGGGTTAAGATCAAATTAGGGACAATAGCTGTAGCTCAGAGTTTTTATGTTATATAACATCATTTCATTTGTATATAAATGATATGGACAAAAGTATTGGGACACCTGACCTTCTCTGCCATATGCGGTTCTTCTCCAAACCGTTAACACAAAGCTGGAGGAACACCACCGTACATCGTTTATGGTCGCGGTATAAACCTGTAAACCCAAACCTGTTCCAGCATGGCAATGTGCACAAAGTGAGCTCCATGAAGAAGATCTTCTTGACATGATTTGGAGAGGAAGATCTTGATTGCCCTGCTATAGAGCTCTGATCTCAACCCTATTGAACAGGATGATTGTGAACTGCACCTCAGGACTCCTCACCTCTCCAGTATGGTGTATATTATATATATCATGCAAGCTCCATGTAGATATGGTTTCCATCAACTGGTCTATCAAGTCTTGATCGTTACCACATTTAAGCCAAATCACACTCCAACCATCAGGTGCGATATCTCAGATAAAATTTCGCGACATCACCGAAACATCCACAACGTATGGTCAAGAGTATTTGGACACCCATTTTTGCCAACTTTTTAATTGCACACAATTGTACAGAAGGTCTCTGGATTCAGATTCGCTCGAATTCAGAGACCTCTTCCAGCATGACAATGTGATCCTGAGCGGCCTCCCATGCCCAAACGGAAAATTCATTCTAATAAGGTTGTGGTCAGAGCTTCACTCAAGAGCTTCCTCTCCAGCCCATGGGAAGCAGATGTTCATGAAGCTGGTGCATTGACCTAAATCTAAGAATCTTGTGGGGAAGAATATATTAAAATAAATTTATATATATAACAAAATGAGTTGTATAAGTGGTAAGTAAACATTTATTAAAAAATAAAAACTGAATGTTGCTTCATAACTATTTATTTATTTGTAATATTTGATATAGTTATGAAGCGACCCTCAGCCTTCTCTAACACGTCCTGAACTCAGACGGGGAGTGACGTCACGCACACGCCGATGCTGCATTATTCATGAAAGGGGGCGTGACCCCAGATCTCAGCGTCTATATATAGAGAGAAGTTTTCCATTAAAAAACGCGCGTCTCACGTGGGCATCTTTTTGGGGCATTATTAATTGGTATTATTATTTTTTTTTTGTAATTAATATTCATTTTTAAAGTTCTTCTTATTATAATTACACCTAACATTATTATTTTTTATTATTATTATTATTATTATTAGAAATAATAGTATTATTTGCTTGAGCTTCTTTTTTTTTTTTTTTTTTTCCCCCACTCACCCCCTCCCCACTACCACCGCCACCGCCACCATCCGTCTCCGTGAGCATGGTGGCCGCGCTCCGCTCGCTGCTCGTGTCCGTGAGCCTGGCCGCGGTGGCGCGCCTGGGCTCGGCCGTGGGCGCGGTGATCCACTGCGAGCCCTGCGACGCCGGCGCGCGGACGCTGTGCGACCCCGTGCCCGAGGACTGCACGGAGCGGGTGCGCGAGCCGGGCTGCGGCTGCTGCGTGACGTGCGCGCTGTCCGAGGGCCGCGCGTGCGGCGTCTATACGCGGCGCTGCGGCGCGGGGTTGGTCTGCAGACACCGGGCGGGCGAGCCGAGGCCCCTGCACGCCCTGCTGGAGGGCCGCGGGGTGTGCGTGAACCAGACCGCACCTCCACCGGTCAGCGCGCGACCAGGTACGCCACTTTGCATTTTCTTTTAATAATTATAATTATTTGATATTTATATATGGTATATATATTATATTTGCGTGCTATATTTTATATATATATCACGCAAAAAAGATGTGCGCGTGATTGTGTGCCCGATATCACCTCAATTCTATTTGAAAATAAAAGAACATTATGCATGCACGTGAGCTGAAGCTGAATTCATAGGACTAAGACGCACGCGCATTCCCCTATCCGTCTATCCATCCATCTATCCATCCATCCTCCCCTGTCACATCTCTGAGTACTTCAATGCGAACGGTACCAAACTGGTCAGTCTTGGGGGTTTCCTGTTAAGTGCGCACCTTTTGCACCTTTCCCCAGAAATGTGCATGCATAAATAAATTAACTAATATACAGGGAAATTTATTTTCGTTAGTGACATGGACCACTGGTACCATTTTACTCCCAGTGTGGAATATCTTTAATACGAATAGGATGGTGACAGCATCTGCATGGACGTTTTATAGATCACGTGAATGTTCATATATATATATATATATATATATATATAGAATATATAATAGGAAGTATAGAATAAAGTATAGAGTAGAATATATAATAGACAGTATAGAATAAAGTATAGAGTATAGTAGAATATATAATAGGAAGTATAGAATAAAGTATAGAGTAGAATATATAATAGACAGTATAGAATAAAGTATAGAGTATAGTAGAATATATAATAGGAAGTATAGAATAAAGTATAGAGTAGAATATATAATAGACAGTATAGAATAAAGTATAGAGTATAGTAGAATATATAATAGGAAGTATAGAATAAAGTATAGAGTAGAATATATAATAGACAGTATAGAATAAAGTATAGAGTATAGTAGAATATATAATAGGAAGTATAGAATAAAGTATAGAGTAGAATATATAATAGACAGTATAGAATAAAGTATAGAGTATAGTAGAATATATAATAGGAAGTATAGAATAAAGTATAGAGTAGAATATATAATAGACAGTATAGAATAAAGTATAGAGTATAGTAGAATATATAATAGGAAGTATAGAATAAAGTATAGAGTAGAATATATAATAGACAGTATAGAATAAAGTATAGAGTATAGTAGAATATATAATAGGAAGTATAGAATAAAGTATAGAGTAGAATATATAATAGACAGTATAGAATAAAGTATAGAGTATAGTAGAATATATAATAGGAAGTATAGAATAAAGTATAGAGTAGAATATATAATAGACAGTATAGAATAAAGTATAGAGTATAGTAGAATATATAATAGGAAGTATAGAATAAAGTATAGAGTAGAATATATAATAGACAGTATAGAATAAAGTATAGAGTATAGTAGAATATATAATAGGAAGTATAGAATAAAGTATAGAGTAGAATATATAATAGACAGTATAGAATAAAGTATAGAGTATAGTAGAATATATAATAGGAAGTATAGAATAAAGTATAGAGTAGAATATATAATAGACAGTATAGAATAAAGTATAGAGTATAGTAGAATATATAATAGGAAGTATAGAATAAAGTATAGAGTAGAATATATAATAGACAGTATAGAATAAAGTATAGAGTATAGTAGAATATATAATAGGAAGTATAGAATAAAGTATAGAGTAGAATATATAATAGACAGTATAGAATAAAGTATAGAGTATAGTAGAATATATAATAGGAAGTATAGAATAAAGTATAGAGTAGAATATATAATAGACAGTATAGAATAAAGTATAGAGTATAGTAGAATATATAATAGGAAGTATAGAATAAAGTATAGAGTAGAATATATAATAGACAGTATAGAATAAAGTATAGAGTATAGTAGAATATATAATAGGAAGTATAGAATAAAGTATAGAGTAGAATATATAATAGACAGTATAGAATAAAGTATAGAGTATAGTAGAATATATAATAGGAAGTATAGAATAAAGTATAGAGTAGAATATATAATAGACAGTATAGAATAAAGTATAGAGTATAGTAGAATATATAATAGGAAGTATAGAATAAAGTATAGAGTAGAATATATAATAGACAGTATAGAATAAAGTATAGAGTATAGTAGAATATATAATAGGAAGTATAGAATAAAGTATAGAGTAGAATATATAATAGACAGTATAGAATAAAGTATAGAGTATAGTAGAATATATAATAGGAAGTATAGAATAAAGTATAGAGTAGAATATATAATAGACAGTATAGAATAAAGTATAGAGTATAGTAGAATATATAATAGGAAGTATAGAATAAAGTATAGAGTAGAATATATAATAGACAGTATAGAATAAAGTATAGAGTATAGTAGAATATATAATAGGAAGTATAGAATAAAGTATAGAGTAGAATATATAATAGACAGTATAGAATAAAGTATAGAGTATAGTAGAATATATAATAGGAAGTATAGAATAAAGTATAGAGTAGAATATATAATAGACAGTATAGAATAAAGTATAGAGTATAGTAGAATATATAATAGGAAGTATAGAATAAAGTATAGAGTAGAATATATAATAGACAGTATAGAATAAAGTATAGAGTATAGTAGAATATATAATAGGAAGTATAGAATAAAGTATAGAGTAGAATATATAATAGACAGTATAGAATAAAGTATAGAGTATAGTAGAATATATAATAGGAAGTATAGAATAAAGTATAGAGTAGAATATATAATAGACAGTATAGAATAAAGTATAGAGTATAGTAGAATATATAATAGGAAGTATAGAATAAAGTATAGAGTAGAATATATAATAGACAGTATAGAATAAAGTATAGAGTATAGTAGAATATATAATAGGAAGTATAGAATAAAGTATAGAGTAGAATATATAATAGACAGTATAGAATAAAGTATAGAGTATAGTAGAATATATAATAGGAAGTATAGAATAAAGTATAGAGTAGAATATATAATAGACAGTATAGAATAAAGTATAGAGTATAGTAGAATATATAATAGGAAGTATAGAATAAAGTATAGAGTAGAATATATAATAGACAGTATAGAATAAAGTATAGAGTATAGTAGAATATATAATAGGAAGTATAGAATAAAGTATAGAGTAGAATATATAATAGACAGTATAGAATAAAGTATAGAGTATAGTAGAATATATAATAGGAAGTATAGAATAAAGTATAGAGTAGAATATATAATAGACAGTATAGAATAAAGTATAGAGTATAGTAGAATATATATAATAGAAAGTATAGAATAAAGTATAGAGTAAAATATATAATAGACAGTATAGAATAAAGTATAGAGTATAGTAGAATATATAATAGGAAGTATAGAATAAAGTATAGAGTAGAATATATAATAGACAGTATAGAATAAAGTATAGAGTATAGTAGAATATATAATAGAACGTATATTATAAGGTAATGTATGAAGTATTTATAGAAAGCAAAATATGTTTCATGACATGAATAATTGTACCATATACACTATATGGACAAAATTTTGTGGACACCTGACACCACATGCTTATTCCGAACGTCCCATACCGCATTTATTCCCATTTTGATGTTATAATATCCTCTACTCCATTTTATTTGGACTGTGCTTGTGGAAATTTATGCTCATTCAGACACACACACACTGATGGAGGTGAGGTGAGGGGGGTCTGGGGTGCACCCATGAACAGTGTTGAACATCTTAATGGAGATGGCTTAGTGCACAGTGGTATCGTCATGTTGGAACAGGTCTCCTAGTTCAAATGAAGAGAAGATTTCATGCAACCACTTCCAAATTTGTGGTTACAGTTTGGGAAAGAACCACATTTGGCTGATGTTCAATACTTTTGGTCATAAAGTGTATTATTGTACACTCGTATTATTGTCATGAGATTATTGTTTTTTGCCTGAGATATTGCAATTTGGTATTTCATGATCACGATATCTGGTAACTGGAGGGTGAACTGATTTATTTTCACAACTGATTTACATTCTCCGGTTTCTATTGGTTGCCTGATTAATAATGTACGGAGGACGTTTGCATGGGGTGGCGGTGCGAAATCTTTGAGATATTTAGCTTAGGCCAGCCTTATTTTTTAATTTAAACAGCTTTACACCAGTATCATCTAGCATTACTTAGTATTCAGCAATAATTTCAGCATTAATAATCTTAGTAGTTTTAGTCTAACCATTATGTAGAGTTACTTAATGATGAAATTGAGAGAATATAGTATAGTATAGTATAATCAAGCTTTACAAACATATATGGTAGAATATAACCTTCACTTTTGCACCAAGCATTATATTTGAAACACCAAAAAAAGTGTTCAACTTTGATAAATATGTGCTAAACTAATAAATATCTTCCTTCATTTTCATAATTGTTCAAGTCAAATGCTCAGGATAGAAACTGAACATATGGCTAGTGTGATGGTAATCAAACAATCACGTTCTAATGGATTTAAATTGAGCATGATCAACACCCAGGGCCGTTTCTAGCCCTTTTTGGCACACTAGGCAAGACCCCACCAGTGGCTTCACCATCCCAGCACAATGCTCCACCCCCACACTATACAAATCATTCATAAACTTCGATAAAAAAGGTTGAACTTGTTTCATAATCATTGCAAAATCACCTGAATTCAAATATGTAAACATGTACAGTATATTACAGTTCAAAAGAAAAACAGGTACATAAATTTAATGGAGGACTGTAAAATCGTGACTCGAGGCAGAGGGTGATCACTGGCACCCCCCCTGCTGGTTGCACTTTAGGCAACCGACTAGTTTGCCTATGCCTAGAAACGGTTCTAATCTTCCCATTAAGACCAAATTTACTACCTGGGATTTGGTAGAACAGTGGTTAAGGCCATGGTTCAGAAGGTCATGAAACCAAGTCCCAGCACGGCCAAACTGGCACTGCTAGGTCCTTGAAGCAAGACCCTTTACTCTCAACTGCTCCGATGTAAGTGAATAAGGGCTTCTGCCAAATGCCGTAAACGTACATGCTTTGCTTTTAGTACTAACTTAAAATCTACATTCAGTATGATTTAAAAAGCTAGCTCCATTTGTTTTTGATCACCGGGCAAAGTTTTTGACTTCTCCGAATGCTAGATATGGAACCTGAAAGTGGCTGAAACTGTGGTTGAAAATCTTCACAATGCTTAACAGTTGAACTTCTCCATGTTTGTACTTCTTTTGGGCAAGTCCCAGAGCTTAAAAACCCTTCTCTCTCGTCTCCCGAAATCCCTTTTTCCTTCTGGACTCTAGCGCAGCACTTTGGCACACTTTCTGTTTAGTCAAGTTTATTTATAAAGCCTGAAATCACAAGCATGTCTTAATGGGCTTCGCAGGCTCTTAACAGTCGACAACCCAGCTTAAGACCCTAAGTGCGCAGTAGGTGATGAACGTGAGGATAAACAACGGAGAGGAAATTGCAGACATCGAAATTAGACCTAATTTCATTCCTTCTTTCAAACCCTATGATTGAAACAAAGTAAAAAGCTACAATGATTGTGTTGTTTCCTAGATTCTTGTCTAGAGGGGGGGAAAAAAGCTTGGCAGGTTTGTGCTTTGCATCTTCTCAGCATTCCTTCTGTCCGATTTTCAGTGGTGAGTGCCAGGGTGCCTGAGGACTATTCCAGCAGCAACACGACGAGTCCACCGGCACCAGCTGGACATGCGCAGTCAACGGATGTCTTCCCTTCCAATGGTCGGCGTCCCCCGGTCTACCGGCTTCACCCTAAAGCTGAGGACATCCGGCGTGAACAAGAGCGGAAGAGCCACAGCTTTAAAATCGGTGATCCTCTGGTGCTGCCTCCTTCCAACCATGAGAATATCGCATTCGAGTCCAAGCAGGAGCCAGAGTATGTAAGTACAATGCCAGGATCTTTGAGATAACCGGAAGGTAGTTGGCGCACATGGTAGTGTCCATCAAATTCCCTGGCAACATTCGAATTTGGTTGTTGGCGCTGTTTGAGAATCTGTACGCTTCAAATCGGTATACAATCAGCCAAATATGCTACTCAGGGTCCTCTGGGGGTAGCACAATGTGCACAGTGGATCTAGGAAGAGCTCCTGGAGTCATGCGTAATCAAATTCAGGCCCTAATCGAACACACCTGTGCCTAAAAATCAGAGCGCTCTCAGTATTTTAACGAGCCGAAGTAGGTGTGTCAGGGCAGCTTGGCACCAGACGTGCATTCCATGTGGTACACCAGGAAAGCGATTGCATAATGCTGGCTTTGAACAAGAATGACATTTTACAATGGGCAGGCTCTGTGAGAACAGTCCGTATACGGACGCATATAATTTGATTTTCCCACAGTGGCTCTCGATGCTGACTGCCTTGACAGTCGCTGCTGCTATTGGAATTTGTCTTTTTATAGTTCTTAAGCTTTGTTTGTTCCCAAGAACATTGCAGTAAGGAACATTTTTATGAAGACATCTGATTTCAGTTCCCTACCCAGACCCCCCCTTTTCTTCTTTCTGCTCCTGAGCTTCGCACAGCTTGGCTGCCGGGCATAATCCTGCTACTGCTTGCCTTAGCGTCTGTAGTTCAGTCAGGCTGGAGACAGGACGAGAATGCATGAGCTTGGCATGAGGTTTATTAAGGGCGTGTGTAAGAATCCGAACTGCGACCACGCCGGGGGGTCTAAACCCATGCAGCCAGGTTTAAGTGCAGGATAATCTTTCAATAAAGTAAACAAGACGGGAAGAGCAACAATGCGTAATGTGGCGGCTCGGAATCGACGCAAGCTAACACCGTGATATTCGCTAAACTAGAAGGGTAAAAACGAATCGAAGGGCGAAACAATGTACAGGTTCTCACAATCAGGAAAAATGGACCAATTCCAAAGCAAAGAGAGGAATAAGGTCTAAGCAGGAGCATGTGGTCACTATGGGAATTATAAGGACTCATGACATCATGTAGAATGTAAAATTTGGGCTAATTCTTTGACATTTTGGCATCTGTAATTAGTTGCGAAATTAACAAAGCAACAATGTTGTGGCCAACAGCAAGTAATGCTAAATAACCTACAGTAAGCCAATGTTTGCTAGTTTTTGTCTTTACCCTAAATTTACTAATCCATGCCCACACACACATACATACTGTACACATTTACACACTTGTTCACACCTACAGCAGCAGCAGTAGCAACTACTAAAGACCACCTACTTTACCTGGAGAAAATCAACATGAGACCATGCTAAACTCCACAAAGACTGCAACCCGGCTTTTCAAACCTCGGCCCATAAAACTATTAGGTGAACTACGAGGTGAACATGGTAGTCACTGGACAATCAGGTCACCCCAGCTCACACAAACACTTACCGAAGAGGTAGCATTTTTAGATTGTTGAAACAAACTATAGCAAACGCAAATGTTCATCAGTTTAGCATTTTTTCTTCTTTCTTAATCAAAAATATATGGACTAGATGCTACTTTGCTAATGCAAACATAGAAATCGAAGCAAATTTAGCTTCAGTTTAGCGTTTACATAGTCATTTTTGCCAAGTCCAACATACAATTGACCAAATCAGTCTGCAGAAGTCTATTTTTGGATTCTGTTTATGGCCAAGTGTCCTATGTTTTGTTCAAATCAACACTTTTAAGCTTGATCTGATATCTAGTCTCTTGGCTGATGTTTTATGAAACATCCATGTAGTAACTTGCCAGACCTGCTGGCTGTATAACGTGTGTACAGAGTGCACACTACATCAGAGGTGTAAAGAGTACCTGAAAGTAATACTTGAGTAAAAGTATTAATACCTTTTTATAAATAGCTGCAAAAGAGGTGGAGAAGATGGAGGAGTTCAGGTACCTGGGGTCAACAGTGCAGAGTAGTGGAAAGTGTGTTAGAGAATTGAAGATAAGAATGCAGGCAGGGTGGAGTGGGTGGAGAAGAGTGGAAGCAGGAGTGATTTGTTATAGTAGAGTATCTGTGAGAGTGAAAGGGAAAGTTTATAGGACTGTGGTGAGAACTGAGATGTTGTATGGATTAGAGACAGTGGCATTGAGTAAAAGGTGGAGCTGGAGGTAGCAGAGCTGAAGATGTTGAGGTTTTCATTGGGAGTGAGGAGGATGGACAGGATTAGAAATTAGAAGTACAGCACATGTAGGACGTTTTGGAGACAAGGCGAGGGAGGTGTGATTGAGATGGTTTGACATGTGCAGAGGAGGTGATGTGGGGTATATCAGTAGGAGAATGCTGAGGATGGAGCCACCAGGAAGGAGGAAAAGAGGAAGACTAAGGAGGAGGTTTATGGATGTGGTGAGGGAAGACATGCAGGTAGTTGGTGTGACAGAGGCAGATGTAGAGGACAGGGGGGGTGTGGAGAAGGATGAGCCGCTGTGGCGCCCCCTAATGGGAGCAGCCAAAAGATGAAGATAAATACCTGCAAAACTTGCGTTAAAATCACAAATTCCACTATGACATAAGTAAAAGTATCTGATTTTGAACAGTACTTGAGTATTTGACTCGTATTGAACGTAGGCTCGAAGCTGCACTCGTCCTCGACGCCGAAACACAAGCCAAAAACAGTTGAATTGTGAGGTTTTATTTACTCAAATACAAATCAACAGCAATATCAACACAACCTCCTCTTCTACATGCCAGAATGATACAGTACAATAACATTATCATGTCTATGAATATTCAATTGAGGAAAAAAAATATTCAGAGCTGACTCTGATGTGATGTGATGTAGCTATCAGTCTTAGAGAGGGCCAATATTTTTATTCACCTTAGCTGACTTTCAAAATTTTTGCAATTTTGCTCTTTTTGGGCTGAAAACGAAGCTTTAAAAGTCGCTCACGGGAGGCAGATGTGGGTGAAGGAGCCTTAATGACCTCTTCAACAGAGGTGTATGGTAATGTGATTGGTAACACTCATTGTCCATTAAAATATAGTGGAGTCAAGTCCATCTAATGATTCATAGTTGCAGTTGAGTAGAAAGTAAATGTTGCTTATATCTTCGATACTCAGTTAAACTAGAAAGTAACCAAAAATGACTTGAGTACTTTCATTTTTAAAACACATTTTATCTTAAATTCTCACTATAGATTATTCCCTGGCGTACACAAGCATCCAAGTTTTAAACTTGTGTTGATTGAAGCTTAAAGCGTGGACCATTAACACGGCAGATTGGAAGTGCTGGGATTTGAACCCACAACCGGCTGATCAAATGGCTAACGTCTTAAACCATTGATCTACCACTTCCTGGTCTGGTGTGGTTTGTCAGTTTGAGTGTGGTTTAATAGGCAGGTCTGAATAGAGTGATCATATTCATGTGTGGTCCGGGAACGTCTCAGCGAGGTGGTTTTGGCCCAACGTACTATAGTTTAGTTTCAACCCTGAATTGGCCTTAATGAAAGAAGTCCTGGCATGTGGTTAAATTGTTTTATGCCAGGTATTATTAGAATTATGTAACTTTTTCACAAAGATTTGGCCTTGGGATTTTTTATGCTAGCGGTGATCCTTTACCGAAGTATTTCCATTCGGGGAGACTTTTACTTCACTACATTTCACTTTTTACTCGACTACATTTTGCGAAATCAGTCGTTCCTTTTTATTTATGAGGATAAAAACGTCACTGGTCAAACACACAGCAATCCACCAATCAGGGTCGTGCACGTGGTCTGTTTTAAACTTGTTTTGATTGGCGCTTGGTGTTTCAACTTACCACCAAGCACCAATTTTTAGTGGATTTTTGGGCTCATGATCATTTTAATAGAAATCAGTGTTTTTCATATATATATCTCATTAATATCATTCTAACAAGTCTAAAGGGACACTTTTACGATTACTGTAGGAATATTTTACAGAGTGAGTCTCTACTTTTAATCAAGTGTTGATACCCTGCTGATGCTAAGCTAATTCTTTCATCCAGCAAACAAATTGTCCCAGATAAAACAATCATGTCTTGTTCGCATGTAGCCATTGCTATTTGTGGGCGGGGTTTGCTTTTTGACAAACAGTACAAGCTATACACGACATCTCATGCTAGTAAGAAGAGCATCGTTAATGAAATACTGGTCGGATGTTTTCCGCTATGTGCTAGCTTCATTCACAGGTTAGCAAAGAAGAATGACTGCACTGGCTACATACAATCACCAGGGGGCGCAACAATCTCTGCAAAAACTTTCCTCCAAGCTTCTTTTGTCGTCATAGCATCGTTAAAGGCATTTGGAAGGAGGACAGCTATCGAAGCCTTGGATCAGGGTGGGAACGTAGCGCAACAGTTGGTGTTCGTGTCCCCAGTTTCCACCACCTGGCTAATCAGAGATGTCCTACATCCCCCAACATGCAGGTTTCAAGGGAACAGTTAAAATCGATTATTCTCAGACTGGGTTTTTGCAAGGGATTGTTCTTAAAAAAACGTGTCCCGCATCAATTTCGTCCAAATCAGAGACGGAGAACAGGTTCAGCTCAGCCATCTGCAAAACGCATTTATCAAGCTATCTCTTTCATAATATTTGCTGGTTTTGGAGCCTTGCACTGTTTTTTCCCCTCAGAACATTCCACAGATATCTAATGTTGTTTCTTGATATCGTGTGTGTGTGTGTGTGTGTGTGTGTGTGTGTGTGTGTGTGTGTGTGTGTGTGTGTGTTTGATGATGAAGCTCTTTGGATCCTACAGTAGTGATCAGGTTGGATTTTCCATTGCCGCTGGTCGATTATCAGAATTCAGAGATGTTTTATAGCTTAAAATAAGTGCATGTGTCATTTGGGTTTCGTTTACGTATAACTGTGTGTGTGTGTGTGTGTGTGTGTGTGTGTGTGTGTGTGTGTGTGTGTGTAAGAGAGAGAGAGAGAGAGAGAGAGAGAGAGAGATTTGGGTATAGATTAATATAATAGTTTTGTGTGTGAGAATTGGGTATAGACAGATATACTTGTGTGTGTGGCTATTCAGTACTGTGTGTGTGTGTGTGTGTGGTATTTGTGGACTCTGATGAGTAACTGGTGGCTCTGGGTTTGTTTGCTGGAGCTGTTTTGATGGCCGCATTCCCTCCTTTTGGTCCGATTTGTGTTGTAAACAAACGAACCTCCTCGACTGGACTTTTCTGGGCTTTTCTATGCTTTTTTTGGGGCTTTTTTTGGGTTTTTCTGGGGTTTTTTGGGGCTTTTCTGGGCTTTTCTGGGTTTTTTTTTTGGGCTTTTCTGGCCTTCCATTTATGTGGCTGTTGCCTTCCTTTGTTCTGTGAAGCAGTTCAGAGACTGTAAGCAGTTCTGCTATTGGGCTTGAGCTAGCGTTAGTCGAGACTCTCCTCGGTAAAGGTAAAGCGTTTGCTGCTTTTCAGAACTTTTGAGCTACACAGAGTTTCATCTCTACCATTTTATATGTGAAGACAAAAACATATCCATATACAGTAACTGTATGGGCAAAAGTTTGTGGACACCTGATTATGTGCTTTTTGAACATCTCATTCCATATTTAGTTCCCATGCACTGTTTAAAGCACCACTCTTCTGAGAAACCATTCACCCTCAAGTCATATGGGCCGATCTCCACCAGGAAGTTATGGCATTGGGATTTTTTGAGGCTTGATGCCTTGAAGAAAATGGAGCCATCACATGTTTATCAACGTTAATAAATATATATATATATATATATAAAAGCTTAGTCATGGAGGCTAGTTTTGCTAAATCTGTGCTAAGAGCTCAAAACACAACCTGGGCACAAATCTGAAAATGAATTTTTCAATTCTGTTTAAATTAGGTTTATTTTTCTGTTGCTTTGCAGCAAGTCAGTGAATTTCTCAAAAACAATGTGTACAAACAGCACAAAACATTGGCCTGAACTTTTCTCAAAATCCTCAGTTCATCTCTCAAAAGTAAGCATTCGTGTCAGTGAACATCTCATTCCCATCAGAATAAAAAGTGCTTCTGCCATCGATCACAAACACGATAGTCACAATGTTTAGTCACGTTGTCGGTATGATGCACAATTTCAGTGTTTCCTGATGTAAACTACAGTTTGGACTCTAATGATTGATAATGCAGGAGGCTGAATTTCTCCTGTTTGGCATCTATGAATATCAGCAGCACAAATCTATTAATTTGATTGGATATTTGATTCATATTGATTGTGACACCAGACAGGATTCACACTTTTACTGCACTGTATTATTGTCTGTTAGTTTCCTGGTTGTTCAACCATTTTCAAAAGTTGTAATTCTGTGTTTTTCTCCGTCGCCAACTGAGGGATCACGAGATTCACCTTTGACCTGTTTTAGAGAACCGGTCGATTATTGGTTGATCTGATGCCGTTCACTCGCCTTTCAAGATTTATCTAGACATTCAAGATTCATCTGCACAATTCAACACATTTACATAATAAAAGTTGAATAAAAATTTTAACTTCATAGATTTTGTCCACTCGTTGAACTATTCTGAATTCAATGAACTGATGCTGAGATGTTTTTGAATTTCATTTCTGATCTGGCAAACAAAAAATAAAACAAAAAACGCTCAAAGTAACTGAGAAAAACTGTAACAAAGTGCATTTGGTGTATTTATTTATTTACTATTATATTAACATCCGGTCAGTCATTTGCATTTTGAACCAGGTTTCATGTTAACAGAAAGGTCTTTGAATCCAACCCGATATGTTGCATCGCCATTGTGCCTCATTACCCCGATTTCACTAATTCCTGATTCCGTTTTTAACATTTCCAGGCTTCAGACTTCCTCCAGACCCGTGTTTGTTCAGGGTTCTGGAGCCGTTACAGCATTAAAGTGCTTCTAATCCCGTGTTTCTGAGGGACGGCGTGCGGTTCTGGCCTGTTTAGCTGCTTTAGCGGAGTTTGGGGTCGGAGGCTTGCCGCCAGACGCTGTTTTCTCCACGCCACAGGATCGCATTTCCTGGAAAACGAGCCTAACTATTTACTTCCCAGGGGACAAATTAGCGTCAAGGTACACAGATAGTCATAAAAAAAATCGCCCGCGAAACAGGCTCTATTTAGTGCTCTCTGTGTTTGAGTTTTGGTCCCAGACACGCTTTTCTTTAATCATGGTCCATGAAGAATTCTGTTTCGGGGGAAAAAACAGTGTCCAAATCCAGCTCCCTCTGTGAGAGATTTTAGAGCGAAATATTATGAATAAAACAACCAGTGTGTTTTGTTGGGGGTTTTGTGTGCAGGGTCCGTGTCGAAGGGAAATGGAAGGCATTCTGGACATGCTGAAGATCTCCGACATGGTGAACACCAAAGGTTTCCGCATCCCGAACTGTGACAAGAAAGGCTTTTACAGGAAAAAGCAGGTGAGCGACAAAAGCTTCTTGAAAAGGGTTCATGGGTCTAGATTTCTACTTTCTAGATTTAAAAACGTATATTTGTAAATGTGTACGTTTTATTTAAATTGCATTTATTATTTCCAAAAAATTCAATGACGATGAAATCTTTAATGAATTTCGTCTCTACGACTTTATTCTCGTAGCGCTACGTGATCCGGATCGCGTAATTCTCAATCTAGCATCAACACGCTGTCGTGGAAGTGACGAATTCGTTTGTTTATTTATTCATTTCTTTTTCAATTCCCCGCGGTGTTATAAACACGGCGTGCCGTTTGTTTACGCGAGTTCGCGCACCGTATCTGTCCCTGCGCTGTTGTTTTTCTCCGGACGATTAGCGCCGCGGTGAACGGACCCTTTAAGGGCCCGTCTGTCTCACTGTCTGTCTCTCTCGGGGCCAAACCGAGCGTGGCCGCCGTGGTGGCCGTTTTGCGTAACCCGCTCCGAGAGAGCGACGTCAAGGTGGCTAGTGGGGTCTGAGCCTCTCCCCGTAATTATCCGACTCCTTGCGCCGGCTGCAATGAAAATAGATTTGAGCCGTTTCCAGATTTGCGCGGTCGGCCCACAATTGGTTTATAATAAATGAGTGTCCCAGACGCCTTCATATGGATGCACTTATCCTCCATCGTCAAGAGCAATATTTATACAACATGGCAGGTCCTGCTTAATGGTAATAAAAAGAAAAAACACATTAAAATGAGCATCTTTATATAACGTCGCGCTAATGATTAAACCGGAGCGTTTATCCTGCAGGACCTGAAAACATCTCGTTCGCAGAGCGCTTGTGTTATTATTATTATTATTATTATTTTTTAATGGGGACATTTTACGGTCGCTATAGCGATAATATCCACACTTTTATACTAAATTATGACTATTCACACTCTGACTATTAGCCTCTAGCCTCCGACACAGACCTTTTATTTTATCATTTATTTATTTATTTCTGTATATATAATTTTTTTTAAAGGTTCCCTGTCTGGATATTGTCTCTCGTCTCTCACTTTGGTTTCGCAAGATCCACACAGGCCCTCCCAGTCTCTGGGCGAATTCCCTTGGTATCGCACGCTGCGAACAGCGAATCAATGGGCCATTTAGGAATCATCAAGTCTTTTTAATGCTCTCATGGAACCATCGGTTTTGTTGCGTCGTCGTAATTTTTTTTTTTTTGAAAGCACTAGACAGGACTTTGACCTTTAGTTAAATTGGCAGCTAAATAACAGCCCTCTGGGCCGGAGCACCGAGCTCTGCAAGTCATTTGTAGCACCCATAATTTGGAGCCGGGGGTATAATCAGCAATGGATGATTTGTACTGGCCAGCGGGAGGCTGAAAATAGAAGCCGGGGCTGGCGAGCTTCGCACACTGGCCCTGAGCAAATATTTCAGTCTCCTTGTGTTTACCTTTAAGCTGCTCTATATGAACACAAAACAGGATGTGCATCGGGGGAAAACATGGCAGTCTGTATGAAAATACCTAGTAGCATCAGCGTAGCAGTGACGGTTTGAAAGAATCTTTAATGTGACTCGGAAGAAGGAGTCATTAAAAAAGAGTCTTCAATGTGACACGGGAGAAGGAGTCATTTTGGACTAATCTTTAATATGACTCTGAAGCGAGAGTCAATTTGAACGAGTCTTTAATATGAATCTGAAGAGGAAGTCATTTTGAACAAGTCTTTAATGTGACTCGGAAGTAGGAGTCATTTTGAATGAGTGTTTAATGTGACTCAGAAGGAGGAGTAATTTTGAACGAGTCTGAAGAGAGAGTCAATTTGAATGAGTCTTTTAATGTGACTCGGAAGGAGTCATTTTGAACGAGTCTTTAATGTGACATGGAAGGAGTAATTTTGAACGAGTCTTTTAATATGACTCTGAAGAGGGAGTCATTTTGAACGAGTCTTTAATGTGACTCGGAAGAAGGAGTCATTTTGAACAAGTGTTTAATATGACTCGGAAGGAGGAGTCATTTTCAAGGAGTCTATAATGTGACTCCGAAGAGGGAGTCATTTTGAACAAATGTTTAATGAGTCAAAGAGTGATTTGTTCATTTTCTACTTGACGTGCACAAGTAAAGAATCGCAAAATCTGCATAGGTTATGTACAAGAAACAGAGTTGAGTAGTTCATCACTCAACTCTTCCAGTCCGAGTCCTTCGTTCTTCAATCACGTGACTCCCATAGACGCTGTGCAGTGCGACACACAGGAAACCGAACTGAGCATCATCTCATGGATCTTCTGTCGTTTGTCCTTTTTGTTTTTAGATTATACACATAATGTTTATAAATGATTAGAACTATAGTCCAATAATAAGTTGGTGTATGTAGACAAATATATCTTCCGGATCACTACAGAGTGGTCTCGAAACTCAAGGTCATTCTTCTTTCTTCGTATATCCCTGTAATGTTAGGAAGCTGGGATAAACCAGGATACAGGGGTGAGGGTTTTGCTCAAGGGCCCAAAAGTCGCCTTCCGATCGGTAACCCAGTGTCTTAACCATTTCCCAGGTTGGAGGTTTAAAACTGCCCAATTAACACACTTTTGTTTACGGTTCTTCCCCAGTGCTGGCCGTCGAAGGGGCGGAAACGGGGCATCTGCTGGTGCGTGGACAAATACGGCCAGGCCTTACCGGGCTACGAAGGCAAGGAGAAAGGAAGCACGCACTGTTACACCATGGAGAGCCACTAGGGGGGAAAAAAAGCGAGCGGACAGGCGATGGAGAAAAGAGACATTGGAAAGAGAAAGATGACCTGCGGAATCTCCATGCGCCAACCCTCCGTGTAGCGTTTGACGGCGGCTTCGAAATTCTGGGCTTTCCCGAGCTTCGACGAGCTCGAATTTAATTCTTTTAGCAGCAGTGGAACCCTAGACGCTTGCAGGAGAGAAAGAAACGGATGAAGGAATATACTGTAGGGACGTCTCAGGAGGCAATAGGGCTGGACGCAATTGAGGCAAGGAGGACAATAAAATAAGGAAACAGAAGAAGGCACTAATGCTACAGAGCACTTCCTATGTTTGCGCACGTGTGTGTGTGTGTGTGTGTGTGTGTGTGTGTGGGGCGCTTATTTTAACAACTCGACCATGCGCCTCGTGTGTTAGTGAATATCAGTGGTGCACTTTCACAGTGACTTTAATACGCATTCCTGTCGCATACAAATTTGGAATTATTGATTATCGATAGGATTCCGGATCAGGAGCACGTGCATGAGTACAAAAACCGTACAAACTCACGGATTATGGTATCAGGATTGATCGTAAAAGCCTTTTTTACCGGTTCTTTATTTCCTTCACATTACCCGGAAAATTACATTTCAACGTAGCAATTTTTAATGAGCCAAAAACGAGATGGCGGTGATTTGGTTCATCGTTTTATATTTTCAGGATGTAATTGTGGAGTTCACCTTTTCTTTTTTACTACAACTTTGTCAAATCCGAAATCGAAATCATGAAAAAAGTGTGAAATCTTCGACTGAAGGAAAAAAAAATTATATTGCGAACACAAAATAGTCGAATCATCAAATTGTATACAAAAATCTTCTACAATGAATGAACACCTAAAAGACCTCCACAAAATTCCCCATTTTTGTAGATTTACATAAACATAAACGTTACTCCAAAATGGAGTACGATTCTGAAACTAGCATTACTAGCATAAAATTACTAGCATAAATTATCCAATTGATGCTAAAATGTCTAGACTTTAGCACATATAAAGAATTTCAAATCCCAAACTAGAGAAAATTCATCAAAATATCCAAGTTGTGCAACAAAAAAATCCAAATCGGAAGAACGAGTCTTTAATATGACACGGAAGTTTATTTTTCACTTGACTTTACTTGTATAAGACTTGCATTAAATTCACCAACCAGCATAGATTTTCATAAACTCCAAAATAGAGTACAGCACTACTCTAAAACTAGCATAACTAGCATAGAATTACTAGCATACATTATCCAATTGATGCTAAAATGTCTAGACTTCACGCTAATAGAATTTTAAATCCTAAACAAAAGAAAATTCGCCCAAAGAATCCAAATCGGATTCAAAGTTTTGATTTTACACGTGGCCCGACACTCACTCAACTGGTGTGAACGTCTCTAAAATGCTAACGTAGCTAATCCGGAGCTTTAACTTGTACCAGTTCACGCTTTCCAGTTTGGAGCTGATGATGGGGGTTTGTACGGTTTTTGCAGGTCGCTATAAATTTCCAGGTCCAGTACGCTCTTATTGGCTTTCCCCCTCAGCACTTTTTGAAAAATCGTTCCATTACTTCATCATGAAAGGTGTTCCAGAAGGTTCTTCATGTTCTCATTGGGTCAATGTAGATTCAGGAATGATTTTTTTTTTTTTAATAACCATTTTGTGTCACATCAAATCCAAGTCCAGTGGTTACTTTATAATATATAATTAACCATTCTAGGTCAGAGTTCAGCTACGTACATACGCTATATGGACAAAAAGTATTTGGACACCTGACCTTTCCAGCCATTTGTGTTGTTGTTTTTTTTTTCAACTAGGAGACCCAGCTTCATAAAGATCTGCTTTCCACGATCTCCTGCTCTAAATCTCTAACCCTGTTGGGATAAATGTGAACGCTGACTGCACCCCAGGCCTCCTCACCCACATCAGTACTTGACCTTGTCCCTGAATGAGCACAAAGTGTAGTGGAACATCTTCCCAGAAGAATGGAACTTATTATAACATTAAATGGAGACTAAACATGGAAAGCGATGTTCAAAAACAAAAAAGCACAATCTTATGCTCAGGTGTCCATAAACATTTGTCCGTATATTGTGTCATGCTAGGAATGTAGCTAGCACGCTAGCAAGCCAATGTGAATCTGTGTATATATATATATATATATATGAAAGATTGGCGAGGCAATCGCTTCAGCGCTTTTCTCTTTCTTCTCCGCTAAAGTTTCCTTTTTCATTTCAGGTATCTTGTGACTAAAGGCAAACTTTGCTGCGAATCCGGAACCCCGTTACCACCACGTTAAGCACATACCCAATGCTTCTAGTGATATTCGAAAGCTTCTAGTACAGTACAGCGTAGCTCACAGTATGGCTTGATTTTTACGTGTTTTTATTTTAATTTTTTTATACTGGCTACTTTTGGACTGAATCCCCATTCTAATAAGCTATAAAAAAAAAAAGCAAATAAGCAAACGTTCAACTTGGGGACATTACAGCACATCGTGTGTAAATCCTATTTCCACATGTATTATTATTATTTTTTAATCCCCAGTGCCTTAAAACCGGGAGATAATATCTGTGTATATTTTTACTCCCAATAATTAAAGATCTAATTTAAGGGATGAACAGCATTTTGTGTGTGTGGTTCTTTCTGCATGTTTGATTGAGCAAAAAAAAAAAAAAAAAAGGGAAAAATATCTGATTTGATAGTAATCGTGTTTTATTTAAAGAACAGCTACACAACAGAAATTCCGACGTTCACATATACAACTTATTGCTAGATTTACTACAAAAAGAGACCGAATACATACATGAGTATGTAAGCAGATCAAATAGAGCAGCATGTAAAAGTTGCTGAGGTTCATGGTTCTGATCCGACCTGAAATGTGTATCGTTCCATCCAACTTTGTGTCTACAAGCTGTGCATGTCTGCAGAGACCAAAAAATAGGGGGTTGTGGTATATGGATGGATGGATAGATAGATAGATAGATAGATAGATAGATAGATAGATAGATAGATAGATAGATAGATAGATAGATAGATAGAAATGGATAAATAATTTAATAATTGGGTGAATGACAGCTACATTTATGTTTGGGTGAGGGAATGGATGGATGAATAAATGTATGCATGGATGGACAGAAAAACTTTCATAATTGGGTGAAGGGATGGATGGATGGATGGATGGATGGATGGATGGATGGGCAGATAATTTGGTGGGTGGATAGATGGTGAAATGGATGGATAGACAAAAATGCATAAATAAAGTCTTATTTTATTTATAATAATACAACAATTAGATAGATAGATAGATAGATAGATAGATAGATAGATAGATAGATAGATAGATAGATAGATAGATAGATAGATGGATAGATAAATGGATAGATAAATGGATAGATAAATGGATAGATGGATACTGAAATGGAGGAGTGGACAAAAATAAATTCATAAATATATTCATATTTGGATGGATGGACAGACTGACAAATAATTAGAGAGAGAGAGAAAGAGAGAGAGAGAGAGAGAGAGAGAGAGAGAGAGAGAGAGAGATTGAAATGTAAGGATGGACAAAAATAAATTTGTAAATAAGTTCATGGATGGATGGATGGATGGATGGATGTGTTTCTTTAATTTTTAAACAGAGAGCTAAGGGACACACCCTACAACATTGCTTTACAAATCTCTATCTGTTTTTTTTTTCCCTCTCTTTCTTCCTGCATAACCCCGTCCTGGCATACAGCACCATTTGGAACCAACAGGAAGTCCGTTTCCCTTTAGAGAAAAATGAAAAAAATGCGTCTTTTTTTTTTTACATTCTTAAAGGACAGAGGAAGTGATTTCCAGGCCGAACGAAGGAACCTGCACTTCTGAGAGGTAGCAGCTTTATCCGAGTCGTAAACACGGGCCAGATCTGCGATCTCGGCTTCAAAAACATCTGGGATCAATTGGCAGTTGTCCCATGTCAGTGGAAAAATCCAGAGCGATTCCTTCCAGGGGCAGGGAAGAAAGAAAAAGAAACAAAAACAGCCCAGGACAAATTCACAAACACGGGCGTCGCGGGTCGTAAAACAAACGAATGGTGAAGTGGTTGAAGTCGCAAAGCCTCTTTTCTTCGCAGTGTGTGTGTGTGTGTGTGTGTGTTGCAGTGGACTGTCCCATGGCTCTATTGCTGTTCTATGTAGCAGTGGAGTTGTTTGGTCCAAACAAAAAACGTAAAAAAAAAAAAAAAAAAAAAAAAAAAACATTAAAGCAAATATAAATGAATTAATTAAAAAATAATAAATACACAATAATATGAAAAAAAAAAAGATAAATAAATTAGGGAAGGCCTTTTCTCAGGGACTGTATATACATAAGATGTTGTTGGAACCAGATGTGTCCTGATTAATAAAAGTGCTTTTGTTGTTGATAAAATGCAGCCTGTATGTAGGTGTGTTTGGGGTTCAGTGTGTGATCTCCTGCTGACAGAGGGCATCTTCGGGGACATCGTCGGATCCTGCGATTCTCTTCCCGTTCCAAGCAGAAACGCACCAACAGCGTGCAGGCTGGCCGACGAGAGACGTCTCACACTGGGTTGGAGAAGCAGACAAACATCTGGTTGGACACCTACATATATATATGTAGATCATTTGACAATTTTGCAGTTGGCTGCAGTTGGTCTGTAGGCTCCAGCTTACCTGCTTGCTCTTGTAGAAGCCGTGCTTGTCGCAGTTGGGAAGGTAGAACGTGGTGAACTTCTCGCCCAGGGCCAACTGGGAGGCCGCGATCGTGTCAAGGGCGGAGTGAAGTTCGGTGTGACATGGACCCTACGACCAAACATTGATGAGAACATAGATGTTAGATGGACACCCTAAATACTTGTTTTATGTCAACGCCAACACATTTATTTACAACTATAAATAACAAATGATAAGAGTCCAACTATTAAGTCAGCACACTTTTTCCAAACACTATCCAGTTATGATTGGAAAATCGAATCAGTTTAGTGACTCGGTTATTTGAATCTCGTCCATCAAAATGAACGAAACTTTTTCTTTTTTTTTTACTTATTTAGTTCATTTTGTTTCATAGCGTCTATGAGAGTCATTTGACAAACATCTCAGACTAGAAGATTCATGAGATAAACTACTTAATTCTGTTTCCTCTTCTTGCGCATCCAGTATAAAATGAACAAATCACTTTTTTGAGTCAAATTAAAGATTCAAAACGAATCATTTGTGAATGACTCGTCACTGCTATCCAGTATGGGAACTATTTTTTGGTATATTTTCATTATACAAAGTATTTATGGCTGTTGTGTAGTTTGATTTGAGTTTCTCATGGTGAAAATCTTGCAAGTTCCAGAGCACTATTGTGAGATGATCTGATCTGATCTCCTAAATGAGAGGAACCACATGTTTGAGTTTGTTTCAGGAAGGACTGATGTTTTTAAGGAGTTTCTTCATGGTGTACACTGTTGTATGGGTTAGGGGTTAGGGTTATAGAAGAATACTACTACATAGGATCAGATTCAGCTTTTTACCATGGACTTTTGGTTCTGCAGTATCTCAAATGCTCCTCAAAGTTGCATTGCGGGGGTCTAAAAGGAAACCTGAGTCATGCTAAATGTTGTAAATGTTGCACTGCCCTCTAGTGACAGACAGTTTACATTACAGTCAGGGTTTGTATTTTAGGACACACCAGCTGCAGTAGGAATTATATTTATACACACACACACGCACAAACACGCACACACACGCACACACACACACACACACACGCGCACACACACACACACGCACACACACGCGCGCGCACACGCACAAACACGCACACACACACACCACCAGTGTCATGTAGATGAAGCAGCCACGGTGAGGAACATTACTAGCTTTATATTTATAGCTCCATAATCAGAATTTCAGATTCTTCTGCCTTTTATTTGGCTGCAGTGGAGATTCAACCTTCATCTAAAATCCCAAAATAAATCAATCACATGACTGTTCATGGACTCGACATTTACATGTGGATCCACGGGGAAAAGACTGAGATCCTGAGATGGATTCTTCTGTCCAATTCTGGATTTCATCAGTCCATCTCTCTCTCTCTTAAAATATTACTACTGATGTATAAAGCACTTAATGGTCTCGCACCACAGTATCTGAGTGAACTTCTGTACCAGTATGATCCTCCACGCCTACTTAGATCAAAAGGTGCAGGCTATTTGTTGGTACCTTAAATAATGAAGACTGCAGCAGGGGGCAGATCTTTCTCTTATAAAGCCCCACAGTTATGGAACAACCTTCCAATCAGACTCAGACAGTCTCAGTGTTCAAGTCGAGGCTGAAAACTACTAATTTTGTCAAGCCTTTTATCAGTAGATCTTTCTTAGGTAAAGGAGCAGATCTGGAGGGATCATAAATATAGAGTGTTTGGTGAACTGGGTGAACTTTCACATGTTCACTCAGGTTTGTTGACGGTGGTGTGGTGGGTCGTCTTTTATCCCAGAGATCCCTCATCTCCACAAAAGTTTATGAAACATCTTAATGGAAGAGTGATGCTTATTATAAGAGCTGTTGAGATGTTCAAAGAGCACATACCAAAGACTATCATGGGCAGGTGTCCTCAAACTTTTGTTTATAGAGTGAAATGTATATATAAATACCCCTAAGCATAGATGCATCCACATCAGCACCACCATATGTTTTCCTCCAGTACTACACTGTCAGAATTAGGGGTACCATCAAGATACATGGTGCAATATGCATGCCCTTGTATTGCTCTCCTTTATCCTTTATCACAGCATCCATGAATGGATTATTATACGAAGGCAGGTGATCAGGAGCAAAATAATCCCAAGAACAAGGAGAACATCTTACCAGCTCCACCAGCTTCTTGCGGATGGCGTTCACTCTGGCCTTGATGCTCTCGTGCGCCTCCTGGTCTCCGGCCCTATCCAGCGCCAGCAGGTGGTGTAAGGAGACGTCGTGCTCAGCGGGCTGCTCTGTAAGGAGATGGTTATGGTTTGAGTTTTCAGCCTCTCGCTGACCGACAAAACGGGGGACGGGGGACGCACCTTGCGCGGCGGGGTCCGCGGTGCACACGGCCTGGCCGCGCGTCAGCGACCGCAGCGGGTGCGCGTCGTCGCTCCGCGGTGCGCAACGGAGCCCAGCGCCGCAGTGTGCCGTATACACGCCGCATAGAGAGCCCTCGGGCAGCGCGCAGGTCACGCAGCAGCCGCAGCCGGGCTCCTTCACCAACTCCGTGCAGCCGGACGGTGCCGCCGGGCATGCGCTCAGCTTCTCCGCGGTGCACGGCGCGCACCGGATCGGCTCCAGCGCTGGAACCGGGGACTGTTCTGCCGGAGCGGGGACGTGGATGAGGACGAGCAAACAGAGGACGAGCGTGGAAATCGGCTGTAATCCGAACATTGTTTAAACACACACACACACACACACACACACTACACAATTCGTTCTTCTGTTCTTGCAATATGTTTTCTTGCCAGTACTTGGAAACACCTCGTGTTTTTATACCTTTTCCAAACCTCACAACTCACATCGGGGTTAATAATTAACACATATTTTGTCACTTGTTAAAATGATTCGTTACGAAATAAACCAATATTTTTTTGAGTGTGTGTGTGTGTGTGTGTAGACATGTTTGAACTGAGGGTTAATATTTACCGGGTCAGCAGAACCATGTTCCCCCCTGACCCAGGCCTCACTGAATAACTCATGTGGCCTTTGAAACCCTTATTTACTGCTACAGAGACACTCGGGCCTGGATTTCATGCTCCACTGATAAAACTGCTGCTTTTACCATGTATGCATGATGTTCTTCTTATATGATATATTAAGTCTTTAGATGCTGTATATGAAATTTAAAACTTGGAGACCTAAACCTGTTCATGAAGATCTGCTTTCCATAGGTTGGAGTGGGAGACCTCCTGCTAGAGAGCTTCAAACGTGTTAAACATGATGAACTGGAACCACTTCACACTCTTGGGCCTGAATGAACCTCTACAAATTTTCACAAAATCTAGTGGAACATCTTCCCAGAAGAGTGGTGCGTATTATAACCGAAACTGGGGATTAAATCTTATGATCAGGTGTCCACAAACTTTCGCCCTCTACAATGTAGTTAACCACTAAAGGACCTGTAAAACCACCCTGAGACATGACGCTGGTGTTTCTACTGCCATCATAACGTTCGGTTCTATAGTGTTTAATCTGCGTTATATTATGATGTCAGTCTGAATACTGGATTCCGATTGGCTGAAAGTTCAGGTGTGAGTTCAGAGAGTTTGGGTTTGTAAGTCATGTTCTGAATGATTGCAAGATAAACAACCGGAAACCATGGTAACACACACACACACACACACACACACACACACATACACACACACACACACACAGTCCGACAGTGATTGTAATCGTTTCCTAATGACCTCACTGATCTCCATGCAGGATTTTTGTGTGTGGTGTAGGTGCCGTCAATACAGTGATTTGGGTCAAAGCACAATATGAATTTGACGAACTGGAGATGAAAACGTTCAAATGATAAATAGAACGAGAAACAGCACCAGGAGTTCATTCCAACAGCTTCATTATTACGTGATGCACACGGACGTAAAACACACTCTGTCTCTCTCAAAATCAAATTCAACTTCAAAATCAACTTTAAATTCAAATTAAATTTAAATTCAAAATCTAAATCAAATTCAACTTCAATTTTAAATCAAATTTAAATTCAAATCAAATTCAAAATTAAATTTAATTTGAATGTGAATTTGTGACCAACAGAGTCTCTAATCATTTATTCTAGCTCATTTGAATCTGTAGGTTTTTAATGGCCAAATGAAATGAAATGAAAGTAGTTGATCAAATTGTTTGGAAGTTGCTTCTATCTTTGATACTCAGTAAATCTAGAAACTTGTGATCATTACTTGAGTACATGAAGTACATTTACTCACAGACTTTACACCACTGCATAGCATATGATCAGACTAATCTTCTTGTTTTTTTTTGGGTTTTTTTTTTTAAACAGCCAGATGATGTAAACATGTCTGGAAACAGGAGTCTATGTTTTCCTGCCTTTAGATGGAATTGTCCACAATGTTATAGGATGAGATCATTTCTTTATTAATATTAATAATCTTTTATTCCTCAGTACTATCAGGGACCTTCTTTGCTCTTCTTTATCTATCAGATGTTGGACCTTTTTCTCTTTCATCTGTGACATGGGTCACAAAAACAAGATAATCGGCGTGTTGAGTAACAGTCTTTAGAGTTTCACCTCAATCACAACATGTTTGTCTGTGGGGTAATTACGCGCTTCCTGGTGTAGTATTAATCTCAGCTATCTTCTGCACACACTGACACTAACCAGGAACTGTTACATACAGTAAGAACCACACACACACACAAAATCTATCTATCTATCTATCTATCTATCTATCTATCTATCTATTAATCAATCAAAGTATTGGAACACCTGACATTTCCTCACACTTAAACTAGAAGACCCAAACCTGAGAAAAGCCTGCTCCATTAAGATTTGCTTTTTTTGGGTTGTAAAATGTGGAAGATCTGCTGCTATAGAGCTCTGACCCTAGTGAACCCCTATGGAACGAATTGGAACGCCTCCTCACCGCATCTCCAATCTACTGAAGCTTCTTCCAAGAAGAAGTGGAGCTTCTTTTGAGTAAATAGGGACGAAATGTGGATTGGGATTTTAAAAACCCATTTCTCC
Source organism: Silurus asotus (assembly GCA_024362625.1). Lineage (NCBI taxonomy): Eukaryota > Metazoa > Chordata > Actinopteri > Siluriformes > Siluridae > Silurus > Silurus asotus. The sequence continues at coordinate 391,556 of MU551626.1, forward strand.
ATATAGTGTGTATGTAAGAATGTTTATTTTCTTACTACACTCCCCCTCAATTCAATGATTGACACTGTGCCCCCTTGTGACAGATGGCCAGAATTGGGCAAGAAGAAAGAAAAACAATTAGTCATGCACTATGTTGGAAAAAAATACAAGAGGGAAAATCGTCCTGTTTTCCTGTCAGGCTTATGCAAGTGGCAGCAGGATCGACCCGGTCGGTCCTAGAGGTGGGATTTTATCTCTGGTGTTGGAGGAAAAAAAATCAATATGTACACAGAATCACAGACACTTTGACAGTTTATTATACAGTACACTACTATATTCCGATATTGTGACATTGTCTTGGAGAAAATAACGTTCTTTTTTACGTAGTTCTGCACTACTCCACGGTCAGCTCGTGCCTGGTGGCTTCTTCGATGTCAAACATCAGATCGATGAGCCAGCGAGGCGCCGGAAGCTCGTCCTGTATGAACACACATGTGGTTTCATTTTCCTGGATTCCAAATCAAACATTGCAGCAAGCAACCAATAAAATCTGAATTTGATTGTTTATTTATTGTTTTTCGTTCAACGCTCCATTCGCGCGTCAGCCTCTGACCCCCGGATGATCATGACCGATTTACTGGTGCCAGGTGAGGGCACTGGGAATCAATACAAGCTTCACTTGTTTAAACATTATGAGTGTTTTGCAGTCGTTCTGTTTTTTTGTTGGGTTGGGGTAATCTTGTGACCATATTTGGTTGGGGGAAAAAAAAATCCTGTGACCATGTGACCCTCCCAAACTAAGTGGGAGGTGCATGACAACATGGCCACCCCCATAGGCATCATTATTTTGCCATTATATTTATTTTGATTTAACTCATCTATCAGGGTTGCACAAGCCAGTGCACTCTTAGTGGCGGTCCCAAGCCCGGATAAATGGGTGGGGTTGTGTTCAGAAGGGCATCCAGCGTAAAAAGCTGCCAAATCAAATATGCAGATCACGAATAAGGACTTCATACCGGATCAGTCAAGGCCCGGCTGTGGTGACCCCTAATAGGAGAAGCCGAAAGGAGATATTTATTTTATTCATTTTGAATACTTTATTAATACTACAGGAAAATCGTTCATTCTTTGCAGTGGTGTTTGGAAGCTGGGGTCAGAGCACATGATGCCTCTGGATCTTAGAGGGTTAAGGACCCCAAGAGTGAGAGCTTGGGGACCCCGGGGCTTGAACCCCCAACCTTTTGATAAGCCTTAACCACTGTGCCTCTCAAAGTTACACTATATGGACTGTTTTCCATCAGCCACTGCACCACCACCTCCTTCAACTTCTGAACTAAAGGGCACAAGATCAAATCACGGCAAAGTGGTTTCACCAAGCTACCACTGGGTTAAGGGCCTTGCTAAAGGGCTCAGCAGCGGTAGCCTGGTGAAACCACTTTGCCGTGATTTGAACTTGTGACCTTTGGTTTAGAAGTTGAAGGAGGTGGTGGCTTACTGGTTAAGGCAATGAAGATCACAAGTTTTAATCCCGGCACCACTACAAGGCCCTTAAACATTGCCCTTAACCCTTTAAGTGCTTAGTGGTAAGTTCAACATCTTAATCACTGAGCTACAACTTTTATACTTATTGCTCACCTACTGCAGGTTAGACTTGACAAATCTGGGCTTGAACTGCAAGTCAGACTGGTTAGTTATGGAGTGAGGTTTTGCTATGCCCCAGTCTGGCCCACCCTGTATAAAAATGTATTGACCCACGTCCAATAAAGGATAGATACCACTTGCTATAAAAGGCAGGCAATGGTATGTGGGGTATGTGACGATACTCACGGGTTCCGGAGTTCGTTGTTTCCGCCGTTTCTGTCTTTTCAAATCGCATCTCGGTTCCGTAACTTTTTTACCGGTCCGCTTTGAAGAAGTCGTCTTTTTATTTGGGAAACAAAAAGAATGCACTGTTTTACTAGCGGTGACTCCCTAATAGTCAAAGATTCAATGCTTCCATAGGAGGAGCCTGATTCCAGAGTCGAAATTTTCGCAAAAAGGTGCTATGAAATGCGGATCATAACATTTTGGTTATATGGGGGTGCTCAGTTTCTGATTTCACATAGAACTACCGCTTTTCTGCCAATAAGTTAATTTATTATAATATTGTTGTAAATAAAAATGTGAATATTTAACAGTGTAAGAGATTCTGTACAGGTATATTCTGTTCTAATTCAATTCTCTATATCAATTTTTCGGGGCATTGATGTTGCGCCCAATTAATTCTGTTTTGCCGTTATTCTAAATGCAAATTCCGTCTGCGGGTTTTTTTATTTTTTACGTGTATTGATACAGATTGTCGTCCAAACACCAATATATGGGCTTTCCCAACGTTCCAGCATTACACTGCTCCTGTGGACAACTTGAGCTCCATGAAGATCTGAATCTCATGTCCTTCTCAACCCTACTGAACACCTTTTGGGATGAACTGGAACACCGACTGCATTCCAGACCTCCTCGCCACATATAAGAGCTGGAACTCCTCACACTCTTGCTTGCAAATCTAGTGGAAAGCCTTCCCAGGAGAGTGGAGGCATCACACTTACTAGCGAGCTACAGGATTAAGAATTTTTTTCGTACCAGCTTTAAACAAGGTACTCTTCCACTACCGTGCCTGAGGGCTTGCCGTGGTTCACCAAACAAATATTATCTGCTCTGCAAATGACTCCATTGATGGACATTGATGGACTTAGGGGCCACAACAAGACTGATCAGAAACCTGCATGGCAAAATTCTACTTTAGTATAACTGCGTGAAAACAGGACAAGATTCTAGAAGGATGTCAAAAATATCAGCATAAATGCTTAGAAACTTGGATGTCCTATATAGCAGGTTTTTCTTTGAGTTAATAACTACTGTAGATGGTACTCAAAACCAGTATGAACCACAAACCAGTCAAAATAACTAACCTTTCGAGTATCGCTCTTCTCCACCACAGGCCCTGGAGGACTTCTGGAACCTTCATGTGGTGAAATTAAAGAATTGGAAGGAGAACTCAGAGCTGAGAAGGTCCTTCTCTCTGAACTTCCTGGTGCTGAAGAGCTCCTTCTTTCCAAGCGCTGTGGTGTTGAGGAGTTCATTCCAGTAGAGCATTCACCTGCTGGTGTTGAGAAGCTGATTCTCTTATAGAGTCTTGGTCTTGAGGTGCTCAGTGTTTTTTTCGGCTCATCGACCTGGACTGGAGTTAAGGATGTTAGGGTTCTTGTTCAGTCACTGTGGCCTTGTTACTCTCGGAGACAGTCTCACGTTTTGACTTTATGACGTAATAAACCACAATGGAGCGCCGTCAATTCTACATACACTGAATGCGAACTATAATATAGTGTAACTCTATGGAGGACGAAGAGGATCAAAATACTAAATAAAAGTAAATAAATTAATAAATAAAAAATACATTTATATTTTAACAAAATGATTAGATAAATACATTTCACTATACTATTTTAAAAGTATTTGGACACCCAACTTTTCACAAAGTTTGAGCCTCATCCAATCTGGAAATCTTCCCTTCACTTGATCTACTTGTTTCCTAATGACAGTGCTCCTGTGCACACAGATAGCTCCATGAAGATCTGCTTAACATGAGGTTTGGAGTGAAGATCTCTTGCTATAAAGCTTTGACCTCAACCCTACTGAATACCTTTGGTTTGGCTGCACCCTAGGACACCACACCCTATGCTCAGGTGTCCTCAAACCTTGACCAAATAGATTTAATACATTTGATTCTTTTTGAACTATATATATTAATGAATTTAACTCGTAACCTAACCTTGTGGCGAAGGTTCTTCTGATACCTTCTGGCTTTGTCCAACAGGTTCCTGCAGCAGTTCCTCAGATTCATCATCTTCCTCAATGGTATGAAGGAAGTACATATTGCTGTGGAGGAAGACATGGTTCAGTGTGGAGGTTAAAAGGTAAGCAGGTGTGGGATCTGTCCTAATAAAACTGGTTAAATGATTAAAACAAGACCCAGTTCCTTTACAGGTTGTGGTGGTTCAGGTTCTTGGAGACATTAGATTAAGGGAGCTTTGCTAAAGGTCAGTGATGGGTTAAAATATCTAGGTCCAAATGTAATAGGGTTACTAAAAAAGTTCACTGTACACTATATGGACAATTGTTTGTGGACACCGGACTATACCATTCATGCTTTTTGAGCTCCCCATTTGCTCTTATTATAAACTCCACTCTTGTGGGAAAATGTTCCACTAAATTTTGGGGAGGATTCTGCTCATTCAGGGATAAGATTGTCGATAAAGTCAGGTACAAATGTAGGTGAGGTGAGGAGGTCTGGGTTTTCCAGAAGATTTCCAGAAGATGCATTCCAAATGTCTCACCCCCACATGGATGTGGGAAATTAATGTTTTGGGGTTGTTTTGGAGCCAGGAAAGTTGGAGACATATTCTGGAAAGTAAAAGGAACCAACATGGCTCCCATTCCAGACTACAACACCATGCAATTCCTCCTGGACTGTGGCTCATTGGAACCGACGTCACTGAACAACAAGACGGCGAGCCGAAGTGTATGTTAGCATTATTTATCATTATTTAGAGAGTCGTCTAGAGTGATTTTATGGAATGTCCTGCCCAGTCACTGCACCTAAACCCTTATGAACTGCACTGGGATGAGCAGAAACCTTCAACACCTTTGGCGAGTTTCCAAAAGTCTTTCAGCTGAATGTTTGTAGGACAGAACTGCTGAGAGCGTGTAAAGCTGTTCTTCACGCTAAGGAAGTATTTTCCGATGGAAATAAAGTCTGTACGTTTATATATTTATTAAGAATAGAATTATCAGTCAGTGCTCTTCAGTTCAGCTCTAGCGGAGTGTGTATGTGAGTGTTTTGATGTACAGGACTGTGTAAACTGTATGATCACGGTACAACGGGTCAAGCCATTGCGTCACATGGAAACACGTTTGAAGGTTGTTTTTTTGAGTCTGTATTACTCAATTCATGAGCTACATTTGTAACCCCAGTGAGCTCAGCAGTTTCTCAACCAGGAACACGCAGGTCCTCAGAACATCCCTGGTAACATATTTACCCGATGAGTGTACAACATCCGTACTTATAAACATCGCCACCGGATCGCTCCTAAACACATCATAATAAACACAATGTCCACTTACCTCTGTGCAGATTTCCTGGCTATCAGAGTCTGAGTGCAGGTTGTGATGGAGCTTTGAGCAAGCAGATGATTAGGGTTGATTAGAGGCACCTGGTATGATAATCAGATGTGGGAGCTGAGCCCTGATTGGACACGCCCTCGTTAAAAGCATGCCAGCAAATGCTAAGCGGATCTCAGGAGCTGTTGGTTGTGATTATATAAGCATCTGAGATGATCTTTATGTCATGTCAAAGTGTGTGGATGTGATGCCAAAAGTATTGGGACACATTTACATTTATGGCAGCTATGAGGTTAAGTGCCTTGGTCAGGGGTCCAGGAACTAAACTTCATGGCCTTCGGATCCAAAGCCATACGTGGTTCTTCGGTAAACCGTTTCCATGAAGTTGGATAAGTTGTATAAGATGCTATGATAATGTTTTCTTTGATTGAACAAGGGAAGCCAAACGTGTTCCACCATAAACATACCCCTGTGCATGAAGGAAGCTTCATGAAGAACTGCTTTTCATTGGTTGGACGTTGGATCTCCTGCTATAGAGATCTGACCGAAACCCTTTTAAACTTAATGAACAACACTGTCTCTCCAGTGAAACCTTCCCAGAAAAGTCTTTTTAATGGAACTATGTGAATCTATTACATTTTAATCCATTAACCCTTTTTATTGTTTTTGTTTTATTTTCTTGTAGATTTGGCTCTTTGGATTTCTGTGGAATTGCTAATGCTTGTTTAATGCATAACATCTCATGACCTCGATGTAACACCATCTGTGAGGCAGAATAGAAACCCTTAAGTGTCCAGTTTACATGAACCTGTATGTCTTTAACACTGTTTTATTTCATTAATTAGCTTCTACGTTTTTGTTAAGTAGCTAACATCTAGACTCCTGGTGATGCTGACTCCTAGTGGCTAACCAATGGTATTTCACAAACCCACAATTTTATTTTGAAGTAAAGTCAAGAAGCTTATGAGACAATGTTCCTCCAGAACCCTGGTGCTACAGTAAACAACATAAAGCTACAGAACAGAACAGAGAGTTAAGGACTGAAGTACGTGTCCTCGCCACGTGGCGTCCACAATGCTGTTGGCTTTGCGGATGCAGTGTGTGGTGTAAATGTCCGTGATAGAGGGGAAAGAGACTCTGATGATATTCTCAGCCGTGCTCAGGATGGGGTCAGGGAGATTGGCTTACCTCAGACTTCTCAGGAGGTAGAGGAGCTGCTGAGCTTTCTTGCTGATGGAGCTGGTGTTGAGTAATTTCCTCACATTTTAATACATTTCTGCTGTACATTAGGTCAGTACCTCATGAAGATTGTGTACCTTTAAAGAAATAGATGCTGAACCCACAAACATCCCGAAACATCTAGAGACGTACCAGCGCTATTTGGATTCCACTTCATGTGGAGTTTGGACACTGGACCTCTTTGAGTGTTTTAAGGCTCTGGCATGGAGAAGCAGGTGTTAGATCTGTGATGATCGCAAATGTTGAGCTATTTTATGAGTTGCTCAGTAGCTCCTGGTTCCATAACCTCAAATGACTGTATAAGACTGTAGAAAGAACATTACTTATAATCTTACACTCCAGTGCTCATGTTAGTTCTCACTCTCCAGTGTTCTGTATTGTTTAAAGTCTATAATCACACTCTTAATGTCACCCACATGAGGACGGGTTCCCCTTTTGAGTCTGGTTCCTCTCAAGGTTTCTTCCTCATAACATCTAAGGGAGTTTTCTAGTGACCTCAGAAATAACAAATGTGGGTTCTCATAATCACGACTTAATTTTCTCCAAGTGCCTGCATTTTTATTGTTATGTAAGGAGTCTCCAGTATTAGCGCTTTTTCACGCATATTTTCTGGAACATGGCTAAAAAAGGCCACTTACTCATTCTCACAGTATCTCCAATACGTGTGTATGAAAAATATTCAAATGTTGTACAGAGAGAATGCATATGTAGATTTCCGTGACGTTTAAGGATTAAGGATAAATCCGTAAGCGGGTCTAAAAACTCTCGCCGTCCATACTGTCGTTTTCAATCGTTTCTTAAAAGTTGCTAATCCGCATTAAAACGTCTGAAAAACGCTCATCCGCACTAAAAAGTCTGTCGCTGTGAAACATAAAATGCCTCGACTTGCGCCATTTCTGCCCGCTGTTTTTTACCTCAGCATTCTCCTACCGCTCCATATACCCTGTGCCCCTCCTCTGCACATGTCCAAACCATCTCAATCTCTCCTCCCTCACCTTGTCTCCAACCAAAACATCCTTCTAATAAACTCATCTCTAAATATCTCCATTTTTCACACTCTAAATGAAAATCTTAACTACTACTACTAAGTAATAAAAGATTACAGGGGGGCCACACACTGATCCTTTTTTTTTTTTACCAGAGAGTGGAGCAGAACAAGCAAGAAAAAAAAAAGAAAAAACACATCTTGATACAGATACTCAGCAACAAAATGAAACTGAAATTTGTACCTCTAGCCACATCTCTCCATCCATCCATCCATCCATCCACCCATCCACTATTTATTTATCTATTTATTCATCTCTTTACACACCCATCCATCCATCCATCCATCCATTCACTATTTATTTACCTATCTATTCATCTCTTTACCCATCCATCCATCCATCCATCCATCCATCCACTATCTATCTATCTATCTATCTATCTATCTATCTATCTATCTATCTATCTATCTATCTATCTATCCATCCATCAATCTATCTATCCATTCATTAATTCCATATTCATTTACCCCATTTTTCATCTCTTTTTTCATCTCTTTACACATCCATCCATGCATCCATCCATGCATCCATCCATCCATCTATCAAATTCACTATTTATTTACCTATCTATTCATCTCTTTACACATCCATCCATCCATCCATCCATTCACTATTTATTTACCTATCTATTTGTCTCTTTACCCATCCATCCATCCATCCATCCATCCATCCATCCATCTATCTATCTATCTATCTATCTATCTATCTATCTATCTATCTATCTATCTATCTATTCATTTACCCATTTATTAATCTCTTTACACATGTATCCATCCATCCATCCATTAATCTATCTATCCATTCATTAATTCCATATTCATTTACCCCATTTTCATCTCTTTTTTCATCTCTTTACACATCCATCCATCAAATTCACTATTTATTTACCTATCTATTCATCTCTTTACACATCCATCCATCCATTCACTATTTATTTACCCATCTATTCATCTCTTTACACATCCATCCATCCATCCATCCATCCATCCATCCATCCATCCACTCACTCACTCATTTAGGTGACTGTAAAACTTTGGCGCGTATTATAATAAATATGTTTAAACATCCTTCTCTTGACATTTAAAGTTAAAAATCTTTCATTTTCTACTGCAATACGAAAAAAGGTCGACATTTACGAATCAAATGGAGTGGGTCAATGAGGAACCACAAAGTTGCGTGTGATACAGCAACATAAAGCCTGATTCCTGATTCTGTGCTAAAAAAACATTTATTGCATCTGGGAGACGTCTTCATGCAGAGCGATTAAGGGCTTTGCTTTCTTGGCTGTGTTTAGATTCAAACTCACAACCTTCCGATCAGAAATCCAACATCATAACCACCAGAATACCAAGAAAAGATTTGACACGGTGACACCTCAGTGGATAAAGAGTTTTACTTCAATGCTGTATTCGTTACAAAATGTTCTACTGCTCAGCTTTGTAGAGAAGATGCTTCACACACCACTGCGTTTTACAAACAGTACATCTGAATATCAAAGAGCGGAGAGCTTCAAGGCAAAGATTTCATTCACTAGATCATGTCAAATAAGGCAAAACACTTTTTTTGTTGTATTTTATTGACGTGGTCCGGTCTAAGACGAGATCGGGAAGTCCGTGTCCAGGCCGAGTTTGTTCAAAAAGACGCATATCGTTATTGATTCGGTAGAGAAGAGAAAGAAAAACGTATTCAGAGTTCATGCAAAGTGCTGTGGAGAAGAAGAAAAAAAAAAGGGCTCAGGATGAACGAAGCCTGTGGAATGTTTATAAGCCCCATAACCATCAAATGGTTTTCAAGCCCCATAACCAACCAATGATCTCATCTGAAATCATATTTATACCTTATAACACCAGAAATTATTGTAAAACAACAAATGATAGAAAGAAAAAAAAAGCACATCAAATAATGATTATTGTAATGATTCTGACTGGTCGTTCTGATGTTCCTTGTACTCATTATCAGGTTAATATTAACAGATCCTGCGAAAAGTCTGGAAAGATCTATGGTTTCTGAGAGACACATGTTTCTTGGGTTCTAGCAAACTCGTTTAAAAGGCAAAAACAGACCAAAATTGGACATGAGTGAAATAAAGTTCTGTGAAATCCAAATGGGACATTGTTATTATCTCTAACAGAACAACTTCTGTGAGACTGAGAACAAGAGAGAAGATGTGATCAGACTCCCTCAACCCCACACTCACACATGGACGTGAAATCTTAATGGTTTGGGGTTGTTTTGGAGCAGGGAAGCTTGAAAAACCAAAATGGCAACCATTTCATACTTCAACTCCATTACATATCAATCTGGATGGATATTTATCATGGAACAACCTGCCCAGTCACTGCATCTAAATCCTATTAAACTGCTCTGGGATGGACATGGAACCTCCAACTAGTGAAGTACATCTTTGGCAAGTTTTCCATGAGGCACAGCAAAGTATTTCAGCTGAATGTTTGGAGAAAATACCCTTCGAGTTTGTGTCAAGCTGTTGTTTGGTGCTAAGGAAGGTTGTTTTTCCCCCATGAGAATAAAGTGTGTACGTTTATATATTTGTTTGGTCGAACTCAATTTTAATATCGAGTTCGTTTAAGACTTGGATCCATGTCCAATGTCTTTTGATAGTCACTATATATTATTGATATGCTGTAGGATTTTGGATGGAGATGCACAGTTTTGGAAGGAGTCTCCAGTCCCAGTGCTTTATAACAGTCATTTTTCAGCCTCTCAGTATTAAACCAATATGAAAAAAAAAGCAGATGGCATTATGCGTAACCATTATTTGATGCATTTCCATTATGATTAAAAGCTTTTTTTACACTTAGCATGCACATAAAAACAAACTGAATAAAAAAAAAAAAAACACAAAGGGAAATGTACATTTATGGAGAAAATGCCTGAGGAAAACACAGGATCTTGAAAGAGAACACTGTCTTCCTGATGGAGAAATTTATTTGCGATTCATTTGATTTATACACTTATATGGACAAAAGTTTGTGGACACCCGATAAGATTATGTGCTTTTTTTGAACATCCAGTTCTATATTTATTTGCTTTTATAATATGCTTTGGCTATTTAAGGCAGATGTTCCACTAGATTTTGTGGAGATTTTGTGGAGATTTTGTGCTCATTCATCCACAAGGATGGTAGTAAAGTCAGGTGCTGATGTAGGGGAGATGAGGAGGTCTGGGGTGCAGTCAGCGTTCGCATTCATCCTAAAAAAGGTTGACGCTCAATAGCGGGAGGTCTTACACTGCAATCCATGGAAAGCAGATCATCATGGAGATGGCTTTGTGCACTGGGGCATCGTCATGCTGGGACGGGTTTTGGACTGCTAGTTCGTACGGACATGCTACAGCATCCAAAGGCGTCCAATGTAATTGCTTTCCTTAGACTTTGTGCTGAGTTTGTTAAAAACAACACAAATGCCTGGAAAATGCAGGTGTTCCAATACTTTTATCCATATAATTATGCAATTTAGGTGTTCTGTAGAAAAGAAAATGGCAAAATAAACAAACATAACCCTTGACCCCTATGTGTAACTATATTGTTTATGCTGACTCGGCAATTCGAAGCAGAAAAATCCCGTTAAATAAAGCTGTGAGTGGTACGAAAGCTCGACATCGTGAATGTAAAAATAAATAAATATATACTTCGCTTTAAACATTTGGCAAGAGTGAAACTTATTGCGTCCGTCAACTTGCTGTACAGCTTTACAGACCCATTCTAATATAGTACAGTATAATATAGTACTATTGTATATTCTGCGGTACTTATTTCATATTTAAGGATGCTTTCACACCTATGAGTTCATTAACTAAACCAACTGTGAGGCAAAAAAAATTCAGCCAATCAAAGAGTGCATAGGACTATTAAAAATAATATTAATATATATCATATATATAGAATCTCATACGCCATTTCTAAAGTTCTCCATCCCTGTCTTTTTGGATCAGTGTGCACCACAAAACTTGGTCTAATATTATAATTGGGCAAATTAGAGTTGCCAGGGTTACCGTTTTTAAACCAGTCTGTAGGAGATTTTATATATTATGAGAACTCTTACCAAAAGCAAAACTAACAAAGGATAAAATACAGGTACAGAGTGTTACATGAGTTTACTGCAGGATATGGAGGTGAAAACCAGCCTGACATGATGTGGAGTGTGTTATAATGGGGTAAGACCTCACACCTAGTTGTGGATTATCACCTAAAACCATAGTCACTTCCAAGCATTGATAACTCATCAAAGCTCAAAGCTGCGGTTAGTGTTTGCATGGCAAAAATTCCTGAATGGATGGAAATAACGCTTTATTTTAGGTACTTATTTTAAATACAGCTTTAGAATTCTGCTCTAAATTCTAACGAGAGAAAGTCTTAAGTTAAACCCCATGTAAAAATCGTCCATGGAGTTCAGGAAGGTCATTAGGAAATAATCGTTGTCTGACACTGTATGGAACTGGATGTACTACCTGTGTGTTCACCGCTCTGAACTCTTACCTAAACTTCCAGCCAATCAGAAACGATTATTCAGACTGACTATGGTGTAATTGGAATTACATGTCTCGAGATCTATCAATAATAAAAAACAGTTTCCTGGAAAAATCCAACAAACGTATTTATTTGTACGGTTTTTAAGATGTTGACAACGAAATTTTCACTGAGACCTGGCAACCCTGACTGCACCCAAAATACATGATTTAATTTCATTTGTGGTGAAGTCAAATCTGAGTTGAATTATCTTCAAACTAGCGCTCATTTAGAAGTAACAAAGCCCACCATTTGTTTTGTTCCTGAAGCATGAGTGCTAAAAGAACTAACTAATAGGAAGAGAACATGTGAGAATAGGTTCAACACTGACCAAACTCTGTAGATGTGAAAGCACCCTGTGATCTTATACCTGTATATCGGTTGAATACTCCGCTCAACACGATGTCATTGCCCTCCGAGTGCAAACGGTCCCTACAGTTCAAACGTTTCTAATCTAAATTTGTGTCGTCCATGGGTGAAATATTCGCAATGTGCTACCCGTCGTTAGTTTATCAACGATTCCATGTGTTAATGCAATGACAAAAAAAACGATGCATCATTCGCAACTCGGAGGCCACCTCCAGGGCTATTGTTAGCGTTGCGAACTTGTGTTCTCGTAGTTGCATCTACTCGTCTTAAGTCGGTCTATAACGTCAAATAAAAGTGCCCCTGATAAGAAAGTTCCACAAATCTCACGTTAGAAAAGTCGTCGTCGCAGCAAGGCAAGTCGCATAACCTGAAAAATATCAAATGAAGTAGAGCAGTTTGGGTGCTGGTCACCCTCCCTGATTAATCAACAGCTACTCAAAAGAAAAAAGAAAAGATATTGAAAATTACCATCAACCACAACAACAAAACAAAAGCCTATAAAGCCTTTAGTCGATAAATTGCTTTGAAAAATGGCTTTTGTGCTATTATTACATCTCAAACACATGCATACCCACACACTCACCGCAACTCTACTCAACCTCACTGTAGAGCGTACAAAAAAGTATACAATTCTAGAATAGAACATCGAAGTTATTTACATCAGATCAGGTAGACTTGGCGTATACGTAAGACATACAAAAAAATAAATAAAAATAAAACAGTCCTGAAATATTGAAATTATTGTAAATAATCGTTCCTTTTAGGTGTGCACAAAGGTCACCCGCCAAACAGGGCGTAATCTGTAATCCCCAGCCGTTCAATCAGAGATTGAAAAAAGACGAGAATAAAAGTGTGCAGGTTGAAATCAAAGAGGAACCAAGCATTTCGATCGTTTAGAAAGGGAAGACGAAATTCCAGCTTTCAGATTCCTCCATACCCTTGTTCCTCGTCTCAAACGTATCCTTCAAAGAACCTTCGAATGCCTGGTGTTCGTCTTGGACCCTCGTCCGAGTCCAAAGAAAATGGTACGAGAAGCCTCTTCAGACACTTTTTCCTTTTTTCCCTACTACCCCCCTCACCAACCGGTCATTCTAAACCTCTCCTTTCTCCTTTTCGAGGTCCTCCTCGCCATCCTCCTTGTGTACAATATAAGATGCAGTGCGGCCCAGGTCGGTGTTGTGGGAAGTGCTTTTTAAAGATCCGACCCCGACCCTTGCAGCGCGCCCCATAATGTACGTGCTCCTGCGGCGCTCGGGAGCCCTCGGACCTGTGTTTTGAGACCTGCCTTCCAAGAAGTAGGTCACCATTTGACCTTTACCCTTTACGCTGATGTTGCCGCGACACACCAAGTCGTAATCGGTCTGCAGCAGCCGGTGGACTTCCTCAGTTACCTTGTATAAAGAAGATACAAATAAATTTATTTTACAGAATCTAGTACAGGACACACATGGTTGACCGGGAAGTAACATATCACAGAAAAGCTTATAGCTATAACTAGCGAGCTAGGTCCCAAGCTAGCTAACAGCATGTTTGCAATATGACATCTGTTTTATCCACAAGAGATAACACAGAATTCTGGCACATCTTCAGAATGATGGCGGTTCTTTTTGTCATGTTACCGAGAAACCATCTGGACTATACTTGCTAAAGGGCTAAAGGGCATTGTGGCTTAGTGGTTAGCATCTTTGTGTTGCAGCTTTGGCATTAAAAATTTGACTCTGGTTACCTTGCCCGGTGCAAAGACGTAATTAGTTGATTTCCAAATTGGAGTCTGGAGTATGTAAACATGTGTGTAACTGTACTCTGAGATGTATTGCCACCCTATTCAGGATATTCCTTGACTTGTATCCCCTTTTCCATGGGATAGATCCGAGGCTCCTCCCTGACCAAGTGTTTGACAAGTGGTATTGATTATAGAAAGAATGCTGTAGAAGCACTTTTCTACTCTATAGTGGATAAAACCTAGAGGTATGCAAACATGTAAACTTGTGGTACTGCCAGAGCTGCTGTTAAAGACATCAAATCAACAAATGGAATCTTTGGACAAATTCAAAATCTAGAACTTTGCAATTCTGTGGATTCGACATGCTGATGTGAGGAGTAAAGTTTAAATAAATAAATAAATAAATAATGGAAATTATTTTAACCTGGATCTTCCCAGGGACTCCAGTACTGTCCATACGGCTGGCCACATTCACCGTGTTGCCCCAGATATCATACTGAGGCCTACGGGCCCCGATAACCCCGGCCACCACTGGACCTACGTTTATACCTGCGACCAAAAAAAACCCAAACAGCATAAATACCTTGACAGAAATTTTCCAATGGTTACATTTCAAAGGAATCCTACTGGTCATGAGTCCCCCCTGTTTTAGACATGGATGGCAATAGCTTACCTACTCTCAGGATAAAATCGTTGTAAGACTGGTAGTTGATTTCATCCAGGACGTCGAACATTTCGATGGCAAAGTCTGCAATTGTGCTGAGGTGGGCTAATGTTGACTTTTTAACCTAAAGAAAAAGTTGGTAAGTTCAATATACCATAGATTTAAAGCATATCTGCTATAGTAGTGCCTGGATTATGGACTGGAACTGGTATCCCCAAGGTGCAGTGGCTCCTGGTATCCCCAAGAGCCACTGCACCTCACTGGACTATACTCCAGGTTTTACACTGGAATTCACACCTCACGATTGTCCCTCTGTAGTCGATATTTGTTGCTTGTCCCGTTCTCATTTCTGCAGTGGTTGATTTGAAGTTCCAGTCCATAATCCTTACAAGAATATTTCAAAAGAGCTTGAAGACATAATTTGTTACTTCTTTTTTGGACACTTGATCATAAAATTTATATGTGCTTTTTGAACATCTCGTTCCAAAATTACTCCCTATTTGCAAAGAACCTCGACTCTTCTAAAAAAAAAATGTTCCAAGAGATTTTGTGGAGATTTGTGCTCATTTAGAAACAAGGGCTCTAGTAAAGTCAAGTACTTATGTAGGTGAGGAGGCCTGGGGTACAGTCAGTCTTCCAGCATTTGGCAGACGCCGTTATCCAGAGTGACTTACAACTGAGCAGGTGTAGGTTAAGGACCATGATCAAGGGTGGCAGCTTGGGAGTTCTGGGACTTGAACTTGTGACCTTCCGATCCTATGCCTTAACCACTAAGCTTCCACCTCCCCATGTGCAGAAGTGAGGAGGCCTGGGGTGCAGTCAGCGTTTACACTAATCTTGTTCAATAGGGTTAAGGTCAGAGCTTTATAGCGGGTTATCTTCTATTTTTACCCATTTAAACCATATATTCATAGTCCTCATTGCTATTCGAATAACCTTCAATCATCTGGGAAGATGTCCCACTGGATATTGTGAAGAGTTTTGCTTGTTAAGCCACAAAATCAAGTACTGATTTAGTTAAGGAAGCCTGAGGTGCAGTTAGCGTTCCAATTACCCCAACGGTGTTCAGTAGCGTCAGAGCGATATAGCATAGCAGGAGATCTCCTGCTCCAACCCATGGAAAGCAGATCTTTATGGAGCTGGCTTTGTCCACAGGAGCATTGTCATGCTGGAACAGGTTTGAGTCTCCTAGTTCAAGTGGAAGAAGAAATTCATGCTACTGCATCCTATTTAATTAGGTGCCTCCAACCTTGTGCTACCAGTTGGGAAAGAACCTCAAATGGCTAGAAAAGTCAGGGGTCCCAATACTTACATATACTGACTGCACCTCAAGAGTTTTTAAAAGACAGGAACCCTAACCTGCAGAAGTAAGTGAAGGCCCTCACCTTGCTTCCTGTAGTGGGAACCAAACCCACCGCTGCCATGTATGTGCTGCCGATCGTTTTGATCTTCTCTATGTCTTTGTAACATTCCTTGTCCATGAGCTGGGAAATAACCAGGGAACAGGATACGTTAAGACCACACGACAAAGACAGACAAGCGTGCGATTGGCTGAATGGAGAGAATGCAGACCGACCTCGTCGAAATCGGCGATGATCTCGTTGAGAAGACGCAGGCACTCCACACCCATGTTGTTCCCATCCAGCTCGATGTAGAAGTCGTTGAAGTTCGGGATGGATGCGAAGAGCACACCGACCTGCGAGTACGACTGATAATACAGATCCTGTAAATAAATAAATAGGAAGGTAAATAGAAATGTAGGTATGCAAGTCAATCAATAAATAGAATGCGGAAAATAGGCAAATGTTTTGACACCTACCAACAGATTTATTTATACACAGTGCATTGAGAAAGTATTCAGACCCCCTTCACTTTTTTTATTTTGTTATGTTCCAATACGAAACAACAATCATTCAGAGTAACGTGAGTCATGGGACTGAGAAGAAGCTTCCATCTAGCCACACTGCCATGACGTTTAAATAGGTGGAGGGCTGCAGTGATGGTTGTGCTTTTGATACTTTGACCCATCTCCACACAGGATCTCTGGAGCTCATTCAGAGTGACCATCCATTGGCAACCTTTCTTACTATGGCCGTTCTCCCCCGATCGTTCGGTTTGGCCAGGGAACAAGCTTTTGGAAGAGTCCTAGTTGGGCAACAATCCTGCCTCTGAGCTCTGCAGCCAGTTCCTTCGACCTCAATGGCTTGGTTTTTGCTCTGGTACACTTTGTCAGCTGTGTGCACCTTTTCAAATCATGTCCAATTAATACATTTTTCCACAAGTAAACTCCAAACAAGGTGTAGAAACATCTCAGGGGCAATTCAGAGAATTTACAGGCACCTAAGTTTATTTTTGTTGCAAAAGGAACTGAATAACTACAGTATGTACATGTGAGAATTTTTTTTTTAAGAATTTCTTTTTTTTTTTCCTTCCATGTGTCACCTCTTACCATGTTCCTGGGGTTGGACATTAAGAAGTGCTGAGCCACATGAACCGGGAGCAGATTAAACAAAATTCTCCTGTTGTCCAGTTTCACCTTCTCCATACCGTCCCTCTCTTCTTCAGCCTGGACACACAACACATTTCATAAACACATCAGAAACCAATCATCTCACCCCCACACACACACAACATCGCTCACATCACACAGTCGTGTATCTGCTCCATGCCGCCCGGAAAAACACATAATAATGTTATATCGCAGTAAAATTGAGGTGTGAGAGCAACAAATACAGAATTGTGCTCTGTATTTTATCTGCATGGAATTTTCTGTATTAATCCTGAAGTATAAAAGACTCGTCAAACAGTCAGATTCCAAAATAAGGAAGAAAAAAAAATTATAATATAATAATAATAAAAAAAGTAAAAAAACAAACAAACAAACATATATAA
>MU551626.1:410059-432054 GCA_024362625.1 Silurus asotus
GGGGGGGGGTAGATTTACTGTGCGCTTACTATCGTCACCTTCATATCAGTATTTTATGATTTCTGTATAAGGGATCTCTGTAGGCTTATGTGGCAGGGATCTACATAAGGGATCTCTGTAGGCTTCTGTGGCAGGGATCTATATGAGGGATCTCTGTAGGCTTCTGTGGCAGGGATCCACATGAGGGATCTCTGTAGGTATCTGTGGCAGGGATCTATATAAGGGGTTTCTGTAGGCTTCTGTGGCAGGGATCTATATGAGGAATCTCTGTAGGCTTCTGTGGCAGGGATCTACATGAGCAATCATTGTAGGCTTCTGTGCCAGGACTCTATATAAGGGATCTCTGTAGGCTTCTGTGGGCAGGAATCTACATGAGGGATCTCTGTAGGCGTCTGTGGCAGGACTTTATATGAGGGATCTCTGTAGGTTTCTGTGGCAGGGATCCACATGAGGGATCTCTGTAGGCTTCTGTGGCAGGGATCTATATGAGGGATCTCTGTAGGCTTCTGTGGCAGGACTCTATATGAGGGATCTCTGTGGGCTTCTGTGGCAGGGATCTACATGATGGATCTCTGTAGGCTTCTGTGGCAGGATTTTATATGAGGGATCCCTGTAGGCTTCTGTGGCAAAGATCCACATGAGGGATCTCCGTAGGCTTCTGTGGCAGGAATCTACATAAGGATTCTCTGTAGGCTTCTGTGGCAGGGATCTATATGAGGTATCTCTGTAGGCTTCTGTGGCAAGACTCTATATAAGGGATCTCTGTAGGCTTCTGAGCAGGGATCTATATGAGGGATCTCTGTAGGCTTCTGTGGCAGGGATCTACATGAGGGATATCTGTAGTCTTCTGTGTCAGGGATCCACATGAGGGATCTCTGTAGGCTTCTGTGGCAGGGATCTATATGAGGGATCTCTGTAGGCTTCTGTGAGGGATCTACATAAAGGGATCTCTGTAGGCTTCTGTGGCAGGGATCCACATGAGGAATCTCTGTAGGCTTCTGTGGCAGGACTCTATATGAGGGATCTCTGTAGGCTTCTGTGGCAAGGATCCACATGAGGGATCTCTGTAGGCTTCTGTGGCAGGGATCTACATGAGGGATATCTGTAGTCTTCTGTGTCAGGGATCCACATGAGGGATCTCTGTAGGCTTCTGTGGCAGGGATCTATATGAGGGATCTCTGTAGGCTTCTGTGAGGGATCTACAAAAAGGGATCTCTGTAGGCTTCTGTGGCAGGGATCCACATGAGGAATCTCTGTAGGCTTCTGTGGCAGGACTCTATATGAGGGATCTCTGTAGGCTTCTGTGGCAAGGATCCACATGAGGGATCTCTGTAGGCTTCTGTGGCAGGGATCTATATGAGGCATCTCTGTAGGCTTCTGTGGCAGGGATCCACATGAGGGATCTCTGTAGGCTTCTGTGGCAGGAATCTACATGAGCAATCATTGTAGGCTTCTGTGGCAGGACTCTATATAAGGGATCTCTGTAGGCTTCTGTGGCAGGGATCTACATAAAGGGATCTCTATAGGCTTCTGTGGCAGGAATCTACATGAGGGATCTCTGTAGGCTTCTGTGGCAGGACTTTATATGAGGGATCTCTGTAGGCTTCTGTGGCAGGGATCCACATTAGGGATCTCTGTATGCTTCTGTGGCAGGGATCTATACAAGTGATCTCTGTAGGCTTCTGTGGCAGTAAACTACATGAGGGATTCTCTATGAGAGAATTTTGGGGTAGGGGTCTATGGGTACCATGTGAGGGTTTGGTATAAGGGTTCTCATGTTGGGTTCTATGGATTCAGGGTTGTGAATGAGGGGTTTATCTGAGGGTTTTAAGGTAGGATTCTGTGTGAGGAATCTACATGAGGGATCTCTGTAGGCTTCTGTGGCAGGGATCTACATGATGGATCTCTGTAGACTTCTGTGGCAGGACTCTATATGAGGTATCTCTGTAGGGTTCTGTGGCAAGACTCTATATAAGGGATCTCTGTAGGCTTCTGTGGCAGGGATCTATATGAGGGATCTTTGTAGGCTTCTGTGAGGGATCTACATAAAGGGATCTCGGAAGGCTTCTGTGGCAGGGATCCACATGAGGAATCTCTGTAGGCTTCTGTGGCAGGGATCTATATGAGGGATCTCTGTAGGCTTCTGTGGCAGGGATCTACATGAGGGATCTCTGTAGTCCTCTGTAGCAGGGATCCACATGAGGAATCTCTGTAGGCTTCTGTGGCAGGGATCTATATGAGGGATCTTTGTAGGCTTCTATGAGGGATCTACATAAAGGGATCTCGGATGGCTTCTGTGGCAGGGATCCACATGAGGAATCTCTGTAGGCTTCTGTGGCAGGATTTTATATGAGGGATCTCTGTAGGCTTCTGTGGCAAAGATCCACATGAGGGATCTTCGTAGGCTTCTGTGGCAGGAATCTACATAAGGATTCTCTGTAGGCTTCTTTGGCAGGGATATATATGAGGGATCTCTGTAGGCTTCTGTGGCAGTAAACTACATGAGGGATTCTCTATGAGAGAATTTTGGGGTAGGGGTCTATGGGTACCATGTGAGGGTTTGGTATAAGGGTTCTCATGTTGGGTTCTATGGATTCAGGGTTGTGAATGAGGGGTTTATCTGAGGGTTTTAAGGTAGGATTCTGTGTGAGGAATCTACATGAGGGATCTCTGTAGGCTTCTGTGGCAGGACTTTAAATGAGGGATCTCTGTAGGCTTCTGTGGCAGGGATCCACATTAGGGATCTCTGTAGGCTTCTGTGGCAGGGATCTATACAAGGGGTTCTCTGTAGGCTTCTGTGGCAGGACTCTATATGAGGGATCTCTGTAGGCTTCTGTGGCAGGGATCTACATGATGGATCTCTGTAGACTTCTGTGGCAGGACTCTATATGAGGTATCTCTGTAGGGTTCTGTGGCAAGACTCTATATAAGGGATCTCTGTAGGCTTCTGTGGCAGGGATCTATATGAGGAATCTCTGTAGGCTTCTGTGGCAGGGATCTATATGAGGGATCTTTGTAGGCTTCTGTGAGGGATTTACATAAAGGGATCTCTGTAGGCTTCTGTGGCAGGGATCCACATGAGGAATCTCTGTAGGCTTCTGTGGCAGGATTTTATATGAGGGATCTCTGTAGGCTTCTGTGGCAAAGATCCACATGAGGGATCTCTGTAGGCTTCTGTGGCAGGAATCTACATAAGGATTCTCTGTAGGCTTCTTTGGCAGGGATCTATATGAGGGATCTCTGTAGGCTTCTGTGGCAGTAAACTACATGAGTGATTCTCTATGAGAGAATTTTGGGGTAGGGGTCTATGGGTACCATGTGAGGGTTTGGTATAAGGGTTCTCATGTTGGGTTCTATGGATTCAGGGTTGTGAATGAGGGGTTTATCTGAGGGTTTTAAGGTAGGATTCTGTGTGAGGGTTCTAACCTGTGTGGCCCAGAGGAAGTCGAGGCGCAGTTTGAGCTCGAGCTGGCGTGAGTGCAGGGCCAGAGCGCTGGAGAACAGCAGCAGGGAGAGAATCGGCTCATACGAGCGAACATTCAGTGAACCTACACCAGCTCTGTGGAGACAAAACACACTACTGTCACTTTGCTGTACAGTTCTGTCCATCTTTCTTTCCTTCTTTCTTTCTTTCTCTCTTTCTTTCTTTCTTTCTTTCTTTCTTTCTTTCTTTCTTGTTTTTTTAGTAACACCATTTTCAATGTAAATATATTAAAATTGTTAAACTGTGACCGTTGGTCAGTCTGTATATCTGTCTGTATATCTGTCTATATATTTGTCTGTCTGTCTGTCTGTCTGTCTGTCTGTCAATAAATTTGTTTACTTGTCAATCAATTTCCTGCCTGTCTGTTTATCTGTCTTTCTGTCTATTTGTCTGTCTATCGGTCTGTCTGTTTATCACTTTTCAGATGAACATGAAGTCTGTGGTGTAAGTGAAAACTGGATATATAAATGAAGAATTAAATGAAGAATGTGCCATTTACAGCCCTGGAACTGCAGCAGCATGGCGTCATGTCTCAGAACAAGGAAGCTTCTTTTAATTTTAACAATATGTAGAAATGATGATCCATCCATCCATCCGTCCGTCCATCAATCCATCCATCCATCCATCCATCCATCCATCCATCCATCCATCTGTCTGTTCTTCCATTCTTTTATCCATCCATCCATCCATCCATCCATCCAGCCTTCCTCCCCTTCTTCCATCCAGCCATTAGTCAATACTTCCATCCATCCATCCATCCATCCATCCATCCATCCTTCCATCCATCCATCCATCATTTTCCAGAACAGAGTTGTATCTCTCCCTCAGTGTTATATAAGAAACCTATATGCTGAGTGGGTGAATGTTTTGTGTCCTGATTGATAACATGTGACTGTAAAATGAATCTCAGCTCATCTTCAAACACTTCGGAAAGGTTGATTTAAAAAGATAAAACACCACCACCAACAAAAACAACAACAACACAGAGCATTTAAACTTCATTCCAGGTCAGACTGAAAGACCTTCTACTGATTGTTATCACGGAAATCTTCTTCAGCCTGACCTACGGCCTGTTTCTCACACAGCTGTATGAGACTGGAACGTGGACTGGAGCTGAGACTTTTAGGGGAACATGCTGACAAATATAACACACAAATACACACACACATAAACACAAACACCACACACACACACACACACACACACACACAGAGTGTAGGTCGCGAGCAGCAGAATCTGAAGGAGGATACATGCAGACTCATTATTCATTACAGTGATTCATGCTTCAGCTGCGCGCGCGCGTGTGTGTGTGTGTGTGTGTGTGTGTGTGTGTGTAAAACCTGTAAAATTGTGAAAGAATTAACGATAGCCAGACTCTCTCTTTTACTTAACTTTTACTAAGGCAGTATAAAGCTAACTGTCTGATTCTCAGTTCTGTACTCAGATTAGATTTTGTCTAATCTAGGGAAAGTTCCTCATATTCAGAATCAGGTCACACGGTGTGGTGAAAAAAATAAAATGTGTGATTTATTTAGTCTTTATTTATACTGAGATTATTTGAATACACTTTTAGATTATTAAACTAAATTGTTTAGATAGATTAGACAGAGATCAGATTTTGAGATTTCCATCTATCCTTTGATCTGTTAACCAACTCATCTATTTGTCCTTCCGTCCGTCCGTCCATCTGTCGGTCCGTCTGTCTATCTATCTATCTATCTATCTATCTATCTATCTATCTATCTATCTATCTATCTATCTATCTATCTATCTATCTATCTAGTTATTCATCCATTCATCTATCTGTTCATCCTTTCTTCTTGTCCAGCTCAGTTTCAGCAATAACCAGCAAATAAACATTATGTTCTTTAACACACACAAACACACACACACACACACACACACACACACACACACGGGTATGTGCTCTGACCCAGTCACGGTCCGGCGATATCCGCTCAGTTCCAGCACGGTGATGAAGCTGACGGCCAGCACCAGGAGAAGGAGGAACTTGGGCAGCCAGGACACTCTGAGGAACAGCGCCATGGTAACCGTGGCTACCACGCAGGCCAGGAGGGCGTACTGCACCCCGTCACACGGTAGCTCCGGCATGGTGTGGTTAGCTCCGCCCACCATGTCTATGATCACTATGGAGGTGTTAGAGGTGGAAGTCCAGAGCCAGGGCATGCAGCCCACCTAGACACCAAACAGCTGTTAGACACACATCTGGACTAAGTTTCACTTTTAGAATATACAATTATGATGATGATGAGGATGGTGATGAAGAAGGCTTACCACAGACGCCTGAGCCACAGCGTAGATTAGCAGCACTATTAGCACACACAGGGCCGTGCGGATCTGAATGGTGAGGCACCCGGGAAAACACTGGAAGAGACACACACACACACACACACACACACACACACACACACACAGAATTTCAGTTCCATAAGATTGCTATGTGCTTCTTTTTGAACGTCCCATTCCACATTTAGTTCCCATTTCCTGTCATTATAACATCCACTCTTTTGAGATGTTCCACTGGATTTTATGGAGATTTGTGTGAGACCTCATTCATCCACAAGAGTGGTAGTAAAGTCAGGTACTGATGTAGGGGAGGTGAGGAGGCCTGGAGTGCAGTCAGTGTTCACATTCATCCTAATAGGATTGGAGATCTTTCACATCTTGGAAAGCATCTTCCAGGAGCTGGCTTGTGGTGGCGAGGTGTCAAAGAGTACATCTGGACACCTTAACATTTTCTACACAACCTACCGAAATAAGAAACCGACATCACATAAGGTACACCGTGTGGCAGAAGTATTGGGACAACCGACCTTTCCAGCCATATGTGGTTCTTTCCCAAACGGTGACCACATAATTGTGCAGGACGTCTTTGGATGCTGTAGCTTTACATTTTTTCTTCATTTGAACTAGGAGACCAAAACCTGTGCACAAAGCCTTGTCCATGAAGATCTGCTTTCCATGGTTTAGAAGATATCCTGCTATAGAGCTTTAATCCTGTTAAACATGATGAACTGGAACCCCAGGCCTCCTCACCTCACCTACATCAGTATCTGACTTTACTAACACCCATGTGGCTGAATGAGGACAAATCTCCATAAAATCTAGTGGAACATCTTCAAGAGTAAAGCTTATTATAACAGGAAATGGGAACTAAATGTGGACTGGAATGTCCTTTCGGATTTATAGTCGAGTAAAAAATTTGTGTGGCTAATCCTTCTGCAGTTATCTGCCTCAATAGAATCCTCACAGGCTATGACGCTAGTCCAATGCTAGCACTGTAACCATGGGCAAAACATTATTTTACCTGTACTTTAGTGACATGAAGGTACATGATACAAGCTAGAAGGAAACAGATGCAGAAAACCAGCAGCACCAACACCACTGTCCCCCTGAGGTCCAGTGAAAGAAAGAGAAGAGACAAAAACACAAACCGAAGAGAAAGTTAGCATAGGGATGTAAATAAAGCAAACACAAAGCAAGAGTAACTAGAGGAAAACTAAAGAGCTAGCGATGAAGCAGCTAGCATAAATCTGATATTTTCACGCTCTTCCTCTTTCGATTGTTATTATTATTAGCATGACTCGCTCTAGATGTTTCTCCTTGGCAATATATTGAGAATGCTAGAAATCATGCTAGCATTTGATAAGCATACAAAGGTGAGTGCTTAGGACATAAAGTTCAAAGTGTAGATTTACTGAGGAATGATGAGAAGGTAGACAATGCCCAGCAAGGAGGCGAGGATTAGCGAGAGCACCACGGCACCCATGAAGTACTCATCGTGGATGAGGTGATACTGAAAATGAAGGAAAAAAATGGACAGATTAGATTAGATTAGATTGGGATCGGACTCCTTGTTTATTTGCAGCAACTAACACAATGGGGAATAATAGATTAATAGATGAATGAAGGGGACACTTAAGAAGAGGTTTTATAGTATTTAGTGTGTGTGTGTGTGTGTGTGTGTGTGTATGTGTGTGTGTGTGTGTGTGAATAGAAATCTGTAGCGCTCTGGATTCTTTAGCATTTGATTGTAAAATTTCTCTTGAAAGCAGAAAATCGTGACAATTCCACATATCGAAGAAGTGAATGAATGAATGAATGAATGAAAGAACGAATAAATGAATGAATAAAGGATGAAAATAAGATATTTGTTAAAGTCTGCTGAAATAAGTATAACAGTTAAGTAGATCAGATCTTTAAAAAATCTAATATTAAACGCAAAATACACACACACACACACACACACACACACACACGCTTATATATACATCTGTATTTCCCAAATGGGGTCTAACAAATGCAAACAATTTATTTCAATGTTTCTATTTATTAAATTGTATTTAATCAATTTAATTTGTGCCAATTTGATCAATTACTCAATATTATTAATATAATAAAAAGTGGATAAAGTGAAAAAAAAATAACATTTTATGAATATATAAAATTTGATATAAATTCGTCTTAGTTTTAGAGGAATAAAAGACTCCAGAATGTTAAAATTGGGAAAAAATAATCAGCTTTAGGGTGGTAGGTGTGACTTCGCTTCATCACACTTCACCACGAGGTGTTTTATTTCTAACCTGTCGAACCGTTTACTAAAACAATGTGCTTGAACTTGGAATATCAGATAAAATCAACAATAATATCCTCATGGAAAGCATGAGGCAGTCTGGGTGTAACCATTACATGTTGCTATGGTGAATTTTGATTTCTGATTTAATTATATAGATAGATTGGACATAGATCAGACCACAATCAAACATCTTGATGACTAGAGGTGTAACAAAATGTGTCAATTTCTAGGAATTTTACAATCCCACAATCCAAACACTTGAGGTCCCAATCTGTGCAACCCATAGATTTTAAATTTATAGAGAGCAGGTCACATGATCACATACTTCCATGTAAAGCCTTTGCCATTACCAGGAACCATTATAAAAAAAATAATAGCTCTTCAATTAATTATTCATTTATTAATTTATTTTAAATGGCACCACTGTGACCACTTTTGTGATCACTTAGAAAGAGGTGGATGTAGCCACCGGGCATTTCAGCCGACTTTGGAGCTCTAACTCAAATTCAGGGGCTGCTCCAGAACTCATTACATTTTAGTTGGTCATTTTCTCTGAAGCAAAATTTTTTTGTTAAGATCTGGTGAACCAGCAGTACACCAGCAGTACACCAGTAGTACACAAGCAATACACCAGCAGTACACAAGCAGTACACCAGTAGTACATGAGTAATCCACCAGCAGTACACCAGCAGTACACCAGTAGTACACCAGCAGTAAACCAGTAGTACACGAGCAATACACCAGCAGTACACCAGCAGTACACAAGCAGTACACCAGTAGTTTACCAGTAGTACACCAGCAGTACACAAGCAGTACACCAGTAGTTCACCAGTAGTACACCAGCAGTACACCGGTATTACACCAGTAGTACACCAGAGGTACACCAGTAGTACACCGGGAGTACACCAGTAATACACCAGCAGTACACCAGTAGTACACCGGGAGTACACCAGTAATACACCAGCAGTACACCAGTAGTACACTGGAAGTACACCAGTAATACACCAGCAGTACACCAGTAGTACACCAGTAATACACCAGCAGTACACCAGCAGTACACCAGCAGTACACAGGCAGTACACCAGTAGTTTACCAGTAGTACACCAGCAGTACACAAGCAGTACACCAGTAGTTCACCAGTAGTACACCAGCAGTACACCAGTGGTACACCAGTAGTACACCGGTATTACACCAGTAGTACACTGGGAGTACACCAGTAGCACACCAGTAGTACACCAGTAACACACCAGCAGTACACAGGCAGTACACCAGCAGTACACCAGTAGCACATCGGCAGTACACCAGTAGTACACCGGTAGTACACCAGCAGTACACCAGTAGTACAGCAGCAGTACACCAGCAGTACACCAGTAGCACACCAGCAGTCCACCAGTAGTACAGCAGCAGT
Source organism: Silurus asotus (assembly GCA_024362625.1). Taxonomy (NCBI): domain Eukaryota; kingdom Metazoa; phylum Chordata; class Actinopteri; order Siluriformes; family Siluridae; genus Silurus; species Silurus asotus. The sequence goes on from MU551626.1 coordinate 419,549, forward strand.
ACACCATCAGTACACCAGTAGCACATCAGCAGTACACCAGTAGCACACCAGCAGTGCACCGTTAGCACATCAGCAGTACAGCAGCAGTACACCAGCAGTACACCAGTAGCTCACGAGCAGTACACCAGTAGCACATCAGCAGTACAGCAGCAGTACAACAGCAGTGCACCAGTAGCACACCAGCAGTGCACCGGTAGCACATCAGCAGTACAGCAGCAGTACAACAGCAGTGCACCAGTAGTACACCGGGAGTACACCAGTAATACACCAGCAGTACACCAGTAGTACACCGGGAGTACACCAGTAATACACCAGCAGTACACCAGTAGTACACCGGAAGTACACCAGTAATACACCAGCAGTACACCAGTAGTACACCGGGAGTACACCAGTAATACACCAGCAGTACACCAGCAGTACACCAGCAGTACACAGGCAGTACACCAGTAGTTTACCAGTAGTACACCAGCAGTACACAAGCAGTACACCAGTAGTTCACCAGTAGTACACCAGCAGTACACCAGTAGTACACCGGTATTACACCAGTAGTACACCAGTGGTACACTGGGAGTACACCAGTAGCACACCAGCAGTACACCAGTAGTACACCAGTAACACACCAGCAGTACACAGGCAGTACACCAGCAGTACACCAGTAGCACATCGGCAGTACACCAGTAGTACACCGGTAGTACACCAGTAGTACACCGGGAGTACACCAGTAATACACCAGCAGTACACCAGTAGCACATCAGCAGTACACCAGCAGAACACCAGTAGCACACCAGCAGTACACCAGTAGAACACCAGCAGTACACCAGTAGCACACCAGCAGTACACCAGTAGTACACCAGTAGCACACCAGCAGTACACCAGTAGCACATCAGCAGTACACCAGTAGTACACCAGTAGCACACCAGCAGTACACTAGTAGTACACCAGTAGCACACCAGCAGTACACCAGCAGTACACCAGCAGCACACCAGCAGCACACCAGCAGTACACCAGCAGCACACCAGCAGCACACCAGCAGCACACCAGTAGCACACCAGTAGTACACCAGCAGTACACCAGCAGTACACCAGCAGTACACCAGCAGCACACCAGCAGTACACTAGTAGTACACCAGTAGAACACCAGTAGCACACCAGCAGTACAGCAGCAGTACACCATTAGTACACCATCAGTACACCAGTAGCACACCAGCAGTACACCAGCAGTACACCAGTAGCACACCAGCAGTACAGCAGCAGTACACCAGCAGTACACCAGTAGCACACCAGCAGTACACCAGTAGTACAGCAGCAGTACACCATCAGTACACCAGTAGCACATCAGCAGTACACCAGTAGCACACCAGCAGTGCACCGGTAGCACATCAGCAGTACAGCAGCAGTACACCAGCAGTACACCAGTAGCTCACGAGCAGTACACCAGTAGCACATCAGCAGTACAGCAGCAGTACAACAGCAGTGCACCGGTAGCACATCAGCAGTACAGCAGCAGTACAACAGCAGTGCACCAGTAGCACACCATCAGTGCACCGGTAGCACATCAGCAGTACACCAGTAGCACACCAGCAGTGCACCGGTAGCACATCAGCAGTACAGCAGCAGTACACCAGCAGTACACCAGTAGTACACCAACAGTACACTAGTGGAAGGAACTAATATGGGAATCTTATAGTCTGGCGTAAACAAACCTTTGTCTTTACAGTAACGTGTTTGTATGATGGAGATTAGTTTGAAAAATGCTATAATTATCTGAAGTCAGTGTAATTCTTCAGATCTCCTTCTGACCTCCAGCTTCACCACAATACCAGTCAGAAGTGTAAAACGCTAACGGATGTTCCTGACGATCAAATGGAAGGCTGTGAACTGATAAAGTTTATATAATAGATGTGATGAATGAAGCAGCTCACCCTCTTCTCCCGCACTGAGCACTTGTACATAAGCGTGAGGAAATGCAAGTCAGACGAGTCCGATTCTGTCTGACGTGCCTCGATCAGACGCCCAATGTAGCGGTTGACCCGTGTGCCAGGGCTGCTCTGGGTCACGTTGGCCGAAACCACAGCCCGATTACGCAGTTTCTCCGGAGCCGAGCGCAGAACTCTCCTCTGAGGACATACAACAGGACAGAACTATAAAACAACCATAACACAACTATAACACAACCAGAACACAACTATAACACAACTATAATACAATCATTACACAACCAGAACACAACTATAACACAACTATAATACAATCATATTGTAACCATAACACAACTATAATACAACCATAATGTAACCATAAAAAAACTGTAATACAATCATTACACAACTATAACACAACTACAATACAATCATAATGTAACCATTACACAACTATAATACAATCATTACACAACTATAACACAAATGCAATACAATCATATTGTAACCATAACACAACTATAATACAATCATTACACAACTATAACACAAATGCAATACAATCATATTGTAACCATAACACAACTATAATACAATCATTACACAACTATAACACAACTACAATACAATCATAATGTAACCATAACACAGCTATAATACAATCAATACACAACTAAAACACGACTATAATACAATAATTACACAACCAGAACACAACTATAATACAATCATTAAACAACTATAACACAACCAGAACACAACTATAAAACAACTATAATACAATCATTAAACAACTATAACACAACCAGAACACAACTATAAAACAACTATAATACAATCATTACACAACTAAAACACAACCATAATGTAACCATAACACAAGTATAATACAATCATTACACAACTATAATACAACCATAACACAATTATATAGTGTAACTATAACACAACTCTAATGTAACTATAACACATTTATAATGTAACTATAACACAACTCTAATCACACCCTCAGTAATGCGTCTCTGTAGATATCACTGTTTATCAGATGAAATAAAAGTAAATAAATGGACCTCAAACTAAAAACTACAGATTTGTACATGAATAAAAAAACATTTGCATTGAAACTGAGTATAAAAGTAATGTATCATGTGAACATTTTATAAAAAAAAAAATGATTGAATATTCATATCCATATTATTCATTATTCGTAAACATACAGCATGAACTACTTTGTGGAAGCCGTGTCCAGCCCGAGGCCTGGAATACACTCTGAGACGTACTTGTTTACAGGAAATAAATACACACCCTCGCTGTTCCTTCTTCAAAAAGAACAGCACGCAGAGCTGAAAATAAAGGTGAACCCTACTTCCTTCTCAACAGGAAGTCTCCAGCATCAATACAGAGGCAGATAAGAGGAAAAAAAGAGAAAGCAGAGAGAAGAAAGAGTGCGCTCTGAGAAAGGTCATTCCCAGCGGTGTGGGAGAAAAAGAGAAAGAGAGCGAAAGGGTGGTAATTATAGAGATGTACAGGGAGAAAGAGAGGGAGATACATACAGACAGACAGGCAAAGGAGAAGAAGAAAAGAAAGAAGAAGAATAAGAGAAATGTTTACTAGATGTTTACTGTTGAAGAACATCACTCTGGGGAGGCAAGTGAGAAGAGAAGAGATGGAAGTAAAACAGACAGTGTGAATAGAAATGAGTCCCTTTATGTGCATTCCACAACCATATTTAACCATATCACAACTATATAAAACCATATCACAACTATATATAACCATAACACAACCATATTTAACCATAACACAAGCATATATAACCATAACACAACCATATATAACTATTCCACAACCATATTTAAACATATCACAACTATATATAACCATATCACAACTATATATAACCATAACACAACCATATATAACCATATCACAACTATATATAACCATAACACAACCATATATAACCATATCACAACTATATATAACCATAACACAACCATATATAACCATATCACAACTATATATAACCATAACACAACCATATATAACCATATCACAACCATATATAACCATAACAAACCTTATATAACCATAACACAACCATATACTGTATAACCATAACAAACCTTATATAACCATAAAATAACCATATATAACATAACACAACCATATATAACCATATCACAACCATATACTGTATAACCATAACAAACCTTATATAACCATAAAATAACCATATATAACCATAACACAACTATATATAACCATATCACAACCATATTTAACCATAACACAAGCATATATAACCATAACACAACCATATATAACCATAACACAACCATATATAACCATAACACAACTATATATAACCATAACACAACCATATATAACCATAACACAACCATATTTAACCATAACAAACCTTATATGAAACCATTCCACAACCATATTTAACCATAACACAACTATATATAACAACAACACAAAACTATATATAACCATATCACAACCATATTTAACCATAACACAAGCATATATAACCATAACACAACCATATATAACCATAACACAACCATATATAACCATATCACAACCATATATAACCATAACACACCTTATATAACCATAACAAACCTTATATAACTATATCACAACCATATATAACCATATCAAAACCATATACTGTATAACCATAACAAACCTTATATAACCATAAAATAACCATATATAACCATGACACACCTTATATAACCATTCCACAACCGTATTTAACCATTCCACAACCATATATACCCATAACAAACCTTATATAACCATCCCACAACCACCTATAACCATAAACAGCCATACATAACCATAACAAACCTTATATAACCATAAAACAACCATATATAACATAACAAACCTTATATAACTATTCCACAACCATGTATAACAATAACAAACCTTATATAACCAAAACACAACCATATATAACCATAACACAACCATATATTTAACCATAACAAACCTTATATAACCAAAACACAACAATATATCAGTCAAGTCAAGTCACATTTATTTCTCTAGCACTTTGTGGTTATAAAACTAGGAGCTACTGAACAACTCAAAAATAGCTCAAGATTTGCAATCATCACAGATCCAACACCAGCTTCTCCAATATAACCATAACACAACCATATAAAACCATAACACAACCCTATATAACATAACACAACGTTATATAACTGTAATAAAAACAAAAATATAACCATAATATGAAGCATAACTATAAATCGTTAACCCAAAATAATTAGCCACACATAACCAAATAAAGACACACATAGACATATACACACACACACACACACACACACACACACACACTCACACACAAACACACACGGTTTAAATCAATACCTTGTCCCCATCATCGCAGTTCATCACATTAGAGAAAGGGATCTCAGCCTTGAACATCTTGCGGCAGTGCATGAGCTGCACCAGCAGGTAGCACACCGTTTTAAACTTCATCTTCTTGGCAGGTTTAATGTCGGAGAGGATCAGTCCTGGAAAGATCTGTAAGTGAACACAAACATGAAACAGTCAATCAATCAATGTTACCATAATGTAAATATGACACAACCATAATGTAATTATAACAAAACTATAATGTAATTATAACACAACCATAATGTAACTATAACACAACCATAATGTCATTATAACACAATATCAACACAAGATTCATGTAACATAACCATAACACAACCATAATGTAACCCCAACATACCCATAATGCAACCATCACACATCCGTAAGGCTACCGCAATGTATCCATAATACGACCAGTAGGGAACCACAACGTAACCATATGAAGACTATAACATAATTGCAATGTAACCATAACTCGACAATAAGATACAAATAACGCAACCATAACACAATAATATGGGTTCCACATTGTAACCATAACACGACAGTAACATACTCATAACGCAACCATAACACAATGATATGGGTACCACATTGTAACCATAACACGACCATTACATACTCATAATGCAACCATAACACAATGATATAGGTACCACAACGTAACCATAACCCGACCATAATATAACCCCAACATACCCATAAAACGACCACAAGAAAACGGCAACATTACCATAAAACAACCATAACATGGCCATAACCCAACAATAACAAGATCATAACAAGTACCACAACATAACCATAACTCGACCACAAGGGTATCGCAACATAATGATAACACGACCATAAAGTAACCCCAACATACTTATAACGCAACCATAACACGACCATATGGGTACTGCAACGTAACAATAACACAACTATAACATAAACGCAATGTAACAATAACAAGACCATAACGTTACTGCAAAGTAACCATAACACGACCATAAATTAACCATAACATGACCGTAACATAACCCTAACATACCCATAACACAACAATAACACAACTTTAAGCGCAAAGTAACCATAACATGACCACAAAGTAACCCCAACATACCATAACACAAATATAAGGGTACCGCAACCTAACCATAACACGACCATAACGGTATTGTAACGTATTGTATCTTCATGGATGAGCGCTCACCAACTAAAACTCAACCCCAGCAAAACAGAACTGCTGGTCATCCCAGGTGATTCATCTCCAGGTCAAGATCTCCAAATAACACTTTATGACTCTCTGCTCTCCCCTTCAGCCACTGCTCACTGCCTTGGGGTAACTATGGACAATGAACTGTCCTTCTTCCCACATGTTCAAGCGACAACTGAAGACCTACCTCTTCCTGAAATACCTAAATTAGCACTTTCCAAGCTTGTAGAATTCAAGGGTTATATTAATATTAAGTTTGTAATCTTGTGTACAAGTGTACATTTATTCAAAGCACTTTTGTACGTCCATCTGGATAAGAGCGTCTTCTAAATGCCGCAAATGTAATGTAAATGTAAATGTAACGTAACCATAACATGACCGCAACACAACCATAAGGGTTTTGTAACGTAACCATAACACGACCATAAGGGTACCACGACATAACCATACTACAAACATAAGTAAACAATAAGGGTACCCGAGCGTTACCATAACATGACTATAAGGGTACCACAACATAACCATAACACGACTATAAGGGTACCACAACACAACCATAACATGACTATAAGGGTACCACAACATAACCATAACACGACTATAAGGGTACCACAACATAACCATAACATGACTATAAGGGTACCACAACATAACCATAACACGACTATAAGGGTACCACGACATAACCATACTACAACCATAAGAAAACCATAAGGGTACCCCAATGTAACCATAACACGACTATAAGGGTACCACAACATAACCATAACACGAATATAATGGTACCGTAAGGTAACCATAACAAAACTATAAGGGTACCACAACATAAAAATAACACAAATATAATCCTACTGCAACGTAACCATAACACAACTTATAACATAACTGCACTGTAACCGAAACATAACATAACCATAACACGACAAAAACAACCACAACCTAACCATAACAAACTATTACATAACTGCAATGTGACTATAATTATACCCATAACACAACCATATCACAATGATAAAGTATCTATAACACAACCATAACGTAACCGCAACATCACCATAACGCAACCATTCCATGACAATAACATAACAGTAATGTAACTATATGTATCTTTAATGTAATGATAATATATTGCTGTAAAGTAACTATAATGTAACTATAACACAACCTATATGAAGTAGTTGTTGAAACTCAGAACAGGACTTTCAGCTGCATAGCTTATTAATGATCTTCTCACGTTTGTCTTCCTCTGACACGTTTTACATACGTTCGATTTATTGCTAAGAGGATTAGCTCACAGCTTTGATAAGAGGACTCTTTTTAATTAATACAAAACTTTTTTCTCACAAATGTTACAAGCTCTTCGTTTTGAGTTTATTCACATGTCTTAAAGAATCGTGGAGAAGAATGAAATTCACTTTTACCTTCCTCCATTAGCAAACTCACCGCCAGCTCACAGTCATGCTTCAGCATCTCCAAGAACTCTCCAAGTGCTTTTCTCAAAATAATCAACTTCACAAGCTTTGACTTATGCTAATACCTCAGTCGACACACTGGTTATGCTAACAACTCGAGCCCAATCTCTGCCATTACTTGTGCAACTGTGGTGCATTGGAAATGTCTTCAACTCAATTGGGAAACGAAATGAGAGGTAAAAACATTCTAAAGTTCTTAGTTTATCATTTTACCAGCTATTAAAAAGAGGGTCACACAATAACATATAGCCGAATTGCATTCTAGAACTTTCTATCATTTTGACTGCTCTGACACTGCATTTCACACTGGAAAATTATGTGCCTGAAAAGTAGCTCTTGATCAATTTTTTTTCGGGGAGAACATATTATAGATATTAATGAAGCATGGTGATGGCGGCATCATATCCTCTTCGACATCTGCTACTTTGAAGGATGCTCTCAATATAGGTTAGTGAAAGGGTTAAAACAAAATGGCCGACTTCTGTAGCATCACCTCTCCTTTCCGTCTACATCTGGAAACTGAGGAGGGCAGTTGCTGAGGTTTTGGGAGAGGAATGTTGTCCCATATGTGTCTGATACAGGATTCTAGCTGCTCAACAGCGTTTCATGGTGCCCAAAATGTTTTCAAATAATGAAAGGTCTAAAGTGTAGACAAAACAGGTCAGCACCTGGACTCTTCTAATACAAAGTCATGCTATTGTAACAGATGAAGTAAGCAGTTTGCATTGTATTGGTAAAAATTGCAAGGCCCTCCCTAAAAAAAAGATGTTTTCTGGATAAAAGCATTGGCTGCTCCAAAACCTGTATATTGATGCACTGATGGAACCATTCCAAATGTCCAAGCTGCCCATTCCACAGGCACTAACGCACTCCAATTCCAACAGAGATGTGGCTTTTTGAACTGAGTGCTGATAGTCCCTTTCCTCTTTAGACATTTTGAAAGACCTCTACAAACTAACTGTGGCTTTAAATGTTTTTTATTCTCATCTCAGTTGATTGTGAAAAAAAAGCATTAGATGCTGATCAGCCAATAAGCTTTGGTTTCCTGATTTGAGATCACATTTCTTGGATTTGGTGAAGCACAACGGTGGAAGTGTCAAGTTCAAAGTCAAAGCTTTTTTCTTTTCAGCAATATTTTGTTAACACTATGGAACAATACCCCCACATAAACACACATTCTCTCTCACAAACACACTTAAACACCTTCCTACGGTGAGACGGCACTATGAAGAAGGTCTCGATGTCGTGCTTCTGCAGAAAGGCGTTCCTCTCACGCCCGTTTCCTGGCTCCACCTCATAGTCGCCGTTCAGGCACTCCAGCGTGGAGCGGGTGATGTGCACTTTCCTAATGATACACATGCAAATACACACACACACACACACAAACACACACTTCATCAGTTTGGTATATGCTTCCATTCCATTCCACATTCAGTCCCCATTTGATGTTAGAAGAAACTTGACTCTTCTGGAAAGATGTTCCAGTAGTTCCTGTAATTAATAATTAATAGTAAAAAATGCAACCATAGTTCCCAGTAGGTTTTCTGACCATCATATGGTCACTAACATTTTTGCAAGATACGTCCTTCCATGAGAAATCCTGTAGGTCCTGGGAAATTTTGGGTTTAAGAAAGGATAATTTTGAGAGTGTGGTGGAAAGTTGGTCAAACAAATATTAGGGTGTTTTGTCAGCAGTTCCTAGTACCACTGGAGTTTTAAAAAAGAACATTGCACAGTTGGATAAAAGGACATCAGAAAAATAGAACATTTAATTGAATGTAATTGAATATAAGCTGGAGCTGGAAGCTCTACTAGAAGAACGAGTTAAAGGTGCTTTAATAAGAGCCAGAAAATCATCTGTAAAAGAAATGGATGCTCCGACTGCCATCTTTTTTAATCTTGAGTGTAAAACAGCACAGCAAAAGCGTATACTTCCTTAAAGGTATATACTATACCTTCGTCGAGAAGACGGCACCATAACTTCAGACCCTGGGGAAATGAGAAAGCCAATGACTTTTATTAAGAACTGTTTGGACCAACTAACTGTAAGTCTGAGAGCATGGCTCAACTTTGAAAATGACTTCCCAAAGTGGAACAAGAGGAGAGAAATATGCTGGAGTTGAGAATAAACCTTGATGAACTATCGGAGGCAGTCCAGCAGCTTTCAACAGGTCTGCTGTTGCACCCTGCCCCGGGACTCGATGGTCTACCAGCCAGATTTTTGAGGTGTTTTAGGAAAAGTTTGGTATGGTTCAAGAAGGGTATAATACCCAATAGTTGCCAGCGGCCAGTGCTGTTACTTCTACCAAAGAATGGAGACTTGGGGTTGCTGAAGAACTGGCATCCTGTAAAAGAGTCCAAACATACGGTGTACCAGGACACACAATTATGGACAATCTGTTTTTAATCAGGGGTGCCATTGGTCTCTCTTCAAATAATGATTTCAATATTGTTTGTTTTCCCTCGACCAAGCTTTTGATCGAGTGGCGCATGGCTACCTTTTTAAAGTTTTAGAAACGTATGGTTTTGGAGAACAGTTTATTTCACTGATAAAACTACTGTACGCTGAGGCGTCAGTAATGCTGAAGATAGGGAGTGGGCTGAATTGTCCAGTACCTGTTAAGAGGTGTATTCTCCAGGGGTGTCCACTTCCATGACAACTATACAGCAGAGCAACAGAACAGCTACTAAGCAAATTAAGAAAATACTTGAAAGGTTTCTGTATACAAGGAGACCCCAAATGTTCAAGCATCTCTGTATGGGCATATGCTGATGATGGCACAGTTTTTTATCGCTAGTCAGGAAAATATCCAAACACTCAGATTTTTGCCATATATGAAATGTTTATCTGCCAAAATCAACCGGGCAAAGAGTAAGGAGGTGATAATGGGTTCCTGGAGAAATGGAGGGTCACCACAGCTTCCACTGAAATGGAAAATAGATAGGATTAAGGTTCTAGGGGTGTTTTTAGGAACAGGCAAAAGAACTGGGAGGGCATACTGGGAATGGTGCTAGCTAAGTTGTCTCAATGGAAATGGCTATTACCAGAACTATCCTATAGGGGTATGGTCCTGGTTACAAATAACATTACTGCCTACATGCTTTGGCAAAAGCTGAACATCATAGAGCCTCCAGAAGACATGATAAAAGCAGTCCAGAGACAATTTGTGGAGTTCCTTCGAACTGGGCAGCACTGGATTCCTGCATCTGCTTTTTACTTAGCACAGAAAGGACAAAGCCTAGTGGACATAGGGAACTCATAGCATCACCTTTAAACTACAGGCAGCACAGTGACTTTTATTTGAAGATGACTTGGGGTGGACCAACATAGCTTACGCTCTACTTAGGAGAGCATCCAGTCTTGGCTACGATAAGCTAAAAGTTTTAAACTTTAACAATTTAACGCTATTCTACTTTTTCAGCATGGCAAGAAACATTTTCGCTTCATAATCCCATAATAAAAAGCAGGATCCTCTCGTCAGTCAGCATAAAACGCTGCTTGGTGGGAGCCAAATGCCAGAAGATCGTCATCTCAGGGATGGAAACAGATGGAGAACAGCTGCATCACTTTGTTGCGTAAGATTAAAAGGTCTTTTAAACTTTTTAAAGTCGTGTTTTGAAGGTATGGGTGAAACGTTCTCCCCTAGATGTTTCATTAGTGACCCCAGATATACATACTATGAAAGTAAAAAATGTTAGTTCTTAGTTGGCCATCTGGAAGTCAAAAACAAGACATTAGGAATCGGTTTAGTAGATGTGAAGAACATGCTGAAAGGGATGGTGACGGACAGAATTCGATTCAAATACGCTCATGTTAACTTAGTTAATTGTCTGGACTGTGGGTGGGTTTTATCACTGGTTTAAAATTTCTAAACTACTCCGATGTATTTATTTAGTGTTTATTAATATTTGTGGTGTATATATGTAAATGTGTAAAAGCCTGGGAAAAGGATTAATGATCGAATAAAGACTTGTTAAACATCTTCTCTTTCACTCTATCTTACTTCAACTCAATTATGTGAATGTAATCAATTAAACCACAATTGCAGTCAGTGACACTGAGGCACTGAGGACTGTGTGAGTGTAACTGATCTCAGAACAATAAGGAAATACCACTTTATTTAGTGGAAGTGTGTGTGTGTGTGTGTGTGTGTGTGTGTGTGTGTGTGTGTTTGTGTATCTGTGTGTGTTGATAATGCAGTGAGGTTACAGTCATACCCAGGTAGCCCCCCAGCCTCCATCACGTTGGCCAGAGTCACGTCGTTGGACCAGACGTCATACTGCCACTTCCTGAGGCCCAAAACGCCGCAGAGCACACGACCCGTGTGTAAACCCACACGCATGTTCAGATTCACCTCCGTCGCCTCCGCCACTGACCTGCGGTACAAAAGGGGTTAGTACAGTACACACCACACACACACACACACACACATATATATGTATGTATATATATATATATATATATATATATATATACACACTATATATATATATATATATATATATATAC
>MU551626.1:432777-460277 GCA_024362625.1 Silurus asotus
CTTTCTTTCTTTCTTTCTTTCTTTCTTTCTTTCTTGCTTTCTTTCTTTCTTTCTTTCTTTCTCTCTCGATTTATTTTCCATCTTTCTTTCTTTCTTTCTTTCTTTCTTTCTTTCTTTATTTATTATTTTTATATTTATTTGTTATAATTCTTATTATAATTTTCGTACTTTCTTTCTTTCTTTCTTTCTTTCTTTCTTTCTTTCTCTCTCGATTTATTTTCGATCTTTCTTTCTTTCTTTTTTTTCTTTCTTTCTTTCTTCTGAATACTTGTGATATTACAGTTTTGTTTATTTTTTTATTTTTATTTTTTATTGCCACATTTCTAGAATTCTGTTTTCACGTTCCCAAATTTTTGACCTTCTCGAATGCTACACGATTTTCGCATTAATATCATGAAGTTTTCATCAAAGCTCATTTTTACTCATAACACATTTATTTAATATGCTTTTGATATCACTAAAAACAACAGTAACGTATTTCTTTAACTTGTTTATTCAAATGATTCATCGAGTTTATGACGTGAGTAAATGTAGTGTTGATTTCACTGTGAAATCTAAATCACATTTAGAAATAAAAACAAGCCCTTTAAAATCCTAAAACTACAGACAAAAGTATTTGGACACCTGACTTTCTGAATCATATGTGGTTCTTCCTCAAACTGTTCCCAAAAAGTTGGAGGCATGCAATTGTATAAGTTGTCTTTGGATGAACCAGGAGACCCAAACCTGCTCCTGTGCACAAAACCAGCTTCATGAAGATCTGCTTTCCATGGGTTGGAAGATGGGGAAGATCTGCTATAGGGCTTCAACCCTATTAAACATGATGAAGGTGAACCCTGACTGCACCACAGGCCTCCTCACCTCACCTACATCAGAACCTGACTTTGTATTTAAATAAGCACAAATTTCCACGAAATCTAGTGGAACATCTTCCCAGATTAGTGGAGGTTATTATATGGGCAAACGGAGACTAAATATGAAATAGGTTGTTCAAAAAACAAATTATCTTATGCTCAAGTGTCCACAAACTTTAGTCCTTCAAACCTTTGAAATGGAAGATTTAGCGTGACCACGTTCGGCAAAAGCCCTTCAAAGACACGTTGTTAAATAATAATAATTATTAATAATATAATAAAATAAGCAATAATTTGATGTCTCTACACAAAAAAATACGCAGTTTGATTCATGCCAGTTGTGAACATGCACGAGTGAACAATTCTCGCTCGAGCTGGAAACAGAAGGCTTTTGACAGAAAAGGACGTTCAGCACGGAGGCAGGATGGGAGATTTCCATCTGCTCCGCTTCGCTTGCGTGATCCGCATTCGAAAAGAGCAAAACGTGCAAAAACAATCGAGCTAAACAGCAAGGTAGCTTAGAGAGATGCTCCTTCTTTAACAGAAACCACAACCAGTCTTGCTTAAGATAATGTCTGCCAAAATCTGGTCATGAAAGGGCAGAACTTCTAGAGTAAATAGCAATAAAACAAAATCCAAGATGGCGGCAAATTCATGTGGAAATTGCTTGGATTGGCTTTGAATACATTGGTTTAAAATTAAACCAGATGGTGGCATTCAGACCAATTTTGGTCAGAATGTTTCTTAGAATCTCCCAGGACTTTTGATTTCTGAAGTCAAATCCAGCAATCTCACCGAGACGCCACTTTGGGCCCCTTGAGTGAGGTTTCAACCCTTCACCAAATGCCCCAAATATACACCTGGTGTCTTAAGATTGAAGAACCTAAGAGCCTGGACCTCAAACCCAGTGGAGATTTCTTTTGGAAATTGAACTGGAACATGGGTTTTCTCAACTGACACCACTTATGCTCTTAAACATTCTCTCTCATTGAAAATTGGAGATATAAGAGCTAAAGAGGGAAGCAATCTAGGATTAAATATTTATGTAGGCGTCTACAAGCATCTGAGGTGTTCGCTTAGTGGTTTAGATGTTAGATTTTGAATCTTAGCACCACCATGCTGCTACTGCTGGGCCTCATTGTATGTCACTCTGGATAAGAGAGCATCTGCCAAAATGGCTTGAATGGAAAAAAGAATGACTACAAGAAATGTAAAACTGATGCAGCGTGTTCATAGCCACTGATCTAAAGGGTTTTTTCCAGATAGATAGATGATAAAGTACTAATGCAGTGTGGGTGTGTGTGTGTGTGTGTGTGTGTGTGTGTGTGTGTGTGTGTGTGTGTGTGTGTGTGTGAATGTAGACTTACGTGATGGTGTCGATCATATCGAGGCCCATCTCCACACAGCAGTGGGCGTGGTCAGTCTTGGGCTGGGTCAGTCCTGATACGCAGTAATAACAGTCACCCAGGATCTTAATGCGTCTGCAGTGGTTCTCCTGATCAGACACAGGGGAGGAGAGAACGCTTTACACTCCTGTAGTCCACTCTTAACAAACATCAGCTGATCACATCATAGCGCTATCTATCTATCTATCTATCTATCTATCTATCTATCTATCTATCTATCTATCTATCTATCTGTCTATCTGTCTGTCTGTCTGTCTGTCTGTCTGTCTGTCTGTGCTGGCATGGTTTGGATTCAGTTGATTCAGAGGGTAGCAAATCAATACAAGTTTTTTCTTCTGACTAAACCACACACACACACACACACACACACACACACACACACACACACACACACACACACACACACTCACGCTATTAAATGTGAATTAATATCGCCCAATCTTTCACACACACACACACAAACACACACACACAGCTAATCTGAACTACTTAATGACCTCATTTAATTTCCATTGTTACTGTGTGTGTGTGTGTGTGTGTGTGTGTGTGTGTGTGTGTGTGTGTGTGTGTGTGTGTGTGTGTGTGTGTGTGCTGGAACAGGTTTGGGTCTCCTAGTTTAAGTGAATGGAAAATCTCTTGCTAGCACACTGTGTTTTCAAACAGATCTTTGATATTCCTGGAATCTGGATGGTAGTCCTGGAGGATTCGGAATCTATTTAGCTCTCATAGGCAAACTGATGGACAGAAGTTTGTGAACATCTGACCAGACGATTGGTATGTGCTTCTTTTTGAACATCGTGTTCAACATCAACATCTTTATTCGCTCGTATAATAAGCTCCACTCTTCTGGGAAGATGTTCCACTAGATTTTATGGAGATTTGTTCAGGAACAAGGGTGTTAGTACAGTCAGGTGCTGATGTAGGTGAGGTAAGAAGGCACTCAAGATCTTCCACTCCAGGCTGAAGCATTACAGAATCCTACCATTTTATATTCAGATCTCTAAACACTGAAATAAAACCAGAGTCACATGTTTCCATTCGATGATTTACTGATCGGAAGGTCGGGGGTTGGAGGTTCAACCCCCGGTATCGCCAAGCTGCCACTCTTGGGGCCCTTGATCAAGGCCCTTAATTTTCTGTGCTCCAGGGGGCACTGTATAAGGCAGGCTCTGACCCCAGCTCTGAATCTCACTGTGCTATAATGTCTACATGACAAGTCTTTACCTTTCCACAGTGTTCCACAGCTCCAACTGAGGAAAGAACTTGCACTAAGAAGATCCTGGAGAAACCTCTTTACACCCTGGAAAACCTAACCACTCAGTTCATCCCTCTCAGATTCAGGAAGAAGTCACGCTTTTTGATCATTAACATCAGCGAAGAAATCCAAGCCATTTCATGAATGCTTCGAGACTGAACCAGCAGCTTGTGTAAGCTCTCCATGCTGGTGAGGATTACTCATTTCCGAAGAGTAGTCATAGTTTTTTTTTTATTAAGTATCTCTGACATTTTTGGAATCCAGATGGTAGTCCTGCGTCTCCGGCGTTCGCTTGGCTTTCAGATGAAGACTAAACAAACCATCTGTACGTCCAAAAACAGCACTTCTGTTTCCTCAGACTATTTTGGGCAGTTTGTCTGCTTCGTTCTGTCGGATTCGGTGTGCTCGTGAAACCCCGTGGAGCGTAGACACAGTGGAAATGAATTTGCTAAATAAGATAAGGAGTCGGTTTGGATGGACATAGAAGATCGCTATCCCATTCCACATTTAGTCTTCATTTCCTTATATTAAGCTCCACTCTTCTGGAAGATGTTCCACTAGATTTTGTGAAGATTAATTCAGCTACAGGGGTGTTAGTAAAGGCAGATACTGATGTAGAAGAGGTGAGAAGGCCAGTCAATGTGCACATTCATCATGTTCAGAGCTCTGTAGCAGGAGATCTTCCAGATCCCATGGAAAGCAGATCTTCATTGAGATGGCTTTAGGGTCTACTAGTTCACGCAAAAGGGGAAATTTAAGCAGCTAAAGTGGTAGCTCAGTGGTTAAGGCTTTGGTTACTTCTCATTAGGTTATGGGTTCAAGCACCACCAAGTTGCCTCGACCGGGCCCTTGAGCAAGGCCCTTACCTAATTTCTGCTCTAGGCATGCAATACAATTCACTCTATACAATTATATAGTAACACAATTCTCCTCTATTACATATAAAAAATTTATATGATTTTACCTACAGCCTTACCAACAGGTTTAGTTTCATTATTAGTATGGACATCCCACACACACACACACACACACACACACACACACACACACACACACACACACACACACACACACTCTTCCATTTGGACTGGACTTGAACTGACAATATTTCAAGTCCAGTCTAAGTGAAAATGTGACATTAGAAAAATTGGTTCTTTAGTACAGAGCAGGCCATGGCTCAAAGAATGTGTGTGTGTGTGTGTGTGTGTGTGTGTGTGTGTGTGTGTGTGTGTGTGTGTGTGTGTGTGTGTGTGTATTTTAGACCTCCAAGAACAACATGCAGACACATTACGTCTGTTCAACAACAAGCAGAACATTTAGAGAGGAATAAATGATGAAAAAAGCTCCTGACTCGAACTCGCCACAACACACGTGGTCTTATTTCTATTAATAGATCGTTGTGCTGAGAGTAACAGAGTCTTTTCACATAAACTGAGTTGAGTCTTATGATGAAAATTATAATATGAACATTACACGAATTCCCCGTTTATCCCGGTTCTAAAACCGCCGCGATATAAACGAAAAACCGCGATTAGCGGACGCCACCCCGAAAATTAGTTTTGTATTGTTTAAGCCACCCTACTGTTTAAGCTCCTCCTACACACATTAAACACATTTTGTGTAGAAATACAGTTCACTGTATCACATTTATAGTGAGTACATGTACTGTACAGTGTACAGTTTTGTATTATGCGTATTTTCTCTGCTTGTTTATTGGTTGAAGTGCCCTATGACACCAAAAAAGAGGCGGAGTTAAAGATACACATCACTGCATTCTTTCATTTCATCGGCTAAATCTGGTGACGTATGTCTTTAACTCCGCCTTTTACTCACGTACATGGTTTGTCTACTTCGTCCAGCTCTAGCATTATTTATTCCTAAAATACTATGAGCAGATTGTGAACATGTGATCGTTTCTATGGTAACACCTTTTTAAAACTGAGAGCATCTCATTTATACAACTCAGCAATTTAGGGTTAAGGGCCTTGCTTAAGGGCCCAGCAGTGACAGTTTAGGGATGTATGGTGGCATGCGAACTCCCAACGTTCCCAAAAGAAGCCCAACATCTTAACCACTGAGCTTTCACTTTCCTCAAGCATGTTATAAGATTAACCAGGACAGAATTTATTTGCGTTTCACTGCAGGTTAAGCAAGGGGAGGAGAAAAGGGGAGGAGTCAAATGTTTTAAAAGATACAGGGAAACAATTGTCCCCTTGCAATACAACATGCAGGATGTCCTGGAAGTCTTCTTTCTTGAAGCGTGTCTTCGGTGATCCACGCTGGATTTTCACAATGTTGTCAGCAGGATCTTCATCTTCGGAAAGAGGGCGAAGTCCGCAGGAGTAGGGTGGGTGCGGAAGTGAGGAAGGCAAAAAAAACTCACGTGTGAGGAGAGCTCAGTGACAGGGTGTGCACTTGGTCAAAATAACACAGGTTTCGATGTACACAGGAAGATGTCTTTTGACACAGTGACTTATTACAGTCGGTGCTCCTTGTGACTGTGTGTGCAGCCACGTGCTGCCATCTGTGGTGTCGATAGTCTCGAAACCTTTTGAAACCACCTTGTATGTAACTGCGTTTATATCCTTTTAATCTTTAGAGTGTTTAGTCCTAAAGAGGCATTACACCATAAATGGAGTTTAATCATTTGATGCTAAACAGGAAGTATAGAATAAAAATCAGCATTCGATGTTGTATGTGCAGGATTGTGTGGCCACACACACACACACACACACACACACACACACACACACACACACACACACACACACACACACATACACACACACACCTCTTTAAGCTGCATCACTGGTCTCTAAAACATGTCTTCCTATTCAAAATAATAATAAATTGGGCACCAATAATTAAAGATCTAGTCCAAGATCTAGTCATTTACATCTAATTACATTTCCTGCTGCCTTTTAAAAAGAGAATTCACTGAGGGAGTTTTGCCCATGTTATACTAAGTGCTCTTAGCTTTCTAAACCAAAGATAGATGCACAAAATGAGTTTACAATTTGTGCCTGTATGAGCACAGATACAGCAGGGCTCCTCTCCATTAGCAATCGACAAACACTATGGACTGACCCGGAGCTCTTCAAACGTAATTACTTTGCATAAACATCTACAATGGCTTCACTCGATACAGAGAGCATGACTAAAGAGTTTTCATTCAGTTCAGAATGTGTTGATTCATTTAATATTATAGCTACAAATCACAAGTTTACAGTGTTGCAATAGTTTAAATGCAGAATCTTTTCTGAGGTAACAACTTATAGGGATTTGGACTTTGGGGACAATGGGGGCTGTTGGGGATGGTGAGAGACAAAAGAAGTATGAAGGTGGTAGGAATTATATGGAAGGTGAAAAAGGTGGGGACTACATAGACGTTAAGGGCAGTGAGGAAAATAGTGAACGAGGACAATGAGGGGACTACGGGGGTGGTAAGGATGATGAGGACTGCAGGGATGCCAAGGAGAATAGGGCAGGTGGAAAAGGTAGGAGTTGTAAGGGTGCTGAGGACTGTAGGGAAGCTGAGGAGAGTCAGAAATTTGGTAAAATTGGCTCTATAGGGCAGTAGGGGTGATGAGGACAATAGAAAAGGTTGAAAAGATGGGAATTGTAGTGGTGGTTAGGGTGATTGTAGGGATGATGGAGAGAGTTGTGATGGTGGAAAAGGGGACTACAGTGGTGGTGAGGGTGGTAAGGAGTGAAAGGATGCTGAGTGAAGTTGGGAAGGTGGAAAAGATGGGGACTACAGGGGTGGTGTGGATAATACAGACTGCAGGGATGCTGAGGAGAGTAGGTAAAGTGGAAAAGGTGGGGGTGGTGAATGTCATGAAGTAAGAAGGGAAGGTGGAAAAGGGATCTGCAGGGGGTCATAGGGCTGATGTAAGGATACTGAGGACTGTAGGGAAGACGGAAACGGTTTGGTCTAAGGGGTGGTGAGGATTGTAGAGATGCTGAAGTGAGTAGGGAAGGTGGAAAAGGTGGGGTATAAAGAAGGAAGGTGAAAAAGGATTGTGATGAGAATGGGGATAGAGCCATGTGGAGGTCTTAGGATGGAGGAAGTTGTGCTTCCCTGTTTTTCTGTAACAACCTTTTTTAAAAAAAAAAAGAAAGTCCTGGAATGATTGCTCCAATGGCATATAGAACTAACCTGTTTTAAACAGACAGAAAGTACATATTGTTCTTATTAAATAAAAGAAAATAAATACCAAACAGGGAAATTTTCTGGCTGCATATGGCATACACAGTAACAATGACGTGGTTGGCTGTGGATGCTGATGGGGAACTTCTGAGTGATTTGTTTACCCCGAAAAGCAAGAGGGTGTGAAGATTGTCTGACGTCTGACAGATTATTGACAGATCGTGGCAGGGAAGCCATTATTACCAGGAGGATAAGTAATTGTGAGCCACAAGACAAAATGTTGCAATTAATTGCACTTATATCCCAAAACTCTTCATATACTACATCTGTTCATGCTGTAGGATCCTTTTATGACAAAAAAAAAAATAAAAATAATAGAATGTTTCAAGGTTGCATCACCTATATCGCTAAAATCTTTTTCCACACTCTCAAGATTTTTACTTTTTATGCAGTAGTGGAAAGAAAATGCAAAGGGAAGGAAAATGCAAGGGGAATGAACCTTCTTTAGCTCAAAGATAAAGCCTCATTTGGAAACTGGTGCAATAACACTACACCTGCCCTAACAAACACTCAAATAGCATGATAAATGCAATACTGCTTTCTGTTTTGTTACAAAAAAACAATAAAAAGTTTCCTGTTTACCTGCTTCAGTTTGTAACATTTTTTAGTTCGTGGATATGCTGCCCGTTTTCTATACTGCCTTACCAGAACTACATTTCTGTTCATTTTTACCACCTTCTTCTTCCTTATTTCCATTACTTTGTGTTTTACTACACAGTGAGGAAGGTGGGGACAGTGAGAAAGATGGGGCAGTGGTGAAGATTAGAAAAGTGAGGAACGTTGGACAGTGGAAAAAGTGGGGACAGTGGGGCAATAGAGAAAATGGAGACAGTGAGGAAGATGAGGGCAATGGAGAAAATGGGGACAGTAGGGAAGGTGGGGCAGTGGAGAAAATGGGGACAGTGAAGAAGGTGGGGCAGTGGAGAAAGTGGAGACAGTGAGGAAGGTGGGGGCAATTAATAAGATGGAAAGGGTGGAGAAGGTGGAGTTATTAAAGAAGATGGGAACAGTAATGAATGTGGGGACAGTGGATGAGGTGGAAATAGTGGAGAAGGTAGGGACAGTAAGGAAGGTGGGGACCATGGAGAAAGAGACAGTACGTATGAACAGTGTTGTTTCATGGACTTTCTACAATATTAAGTGTAATAAAAAAAATAAAAATAAAAATTGTCCATGGTTATTAAATAAAAATAATAATTTTTTGGATGAATTGCTGAGGTCTACATTTAGGTGTATAGAATTTGGTGTGTTGAGTCTCATCAGCATAGTCTAAAACTCATTAAAATTAATATGTCCTTGCATCCATAAGGGCATGAGGAGGGTAGAGAGAGGACAAAAGAAAATCTAGCACAGAGCCTGGTGGGACTCCAGCAGTGAGTCTGCATAGAGCAGAATTAGATCTGTTTTATGTCACTTTTATGACCAACACTTCAGACTACAATCCACTTCCATCCTGGGCTACTATTATCCATGTTTTTTATAAGATCGAGAAAACATTTTTAGGACTGACCAAGTCTGCATTGCAAAAAAAAAAAAAAAAAAACATCTAAATATAAGCAAGATGATTATACTTGACATCTAAATATAAGCAAGATGATTATACTTGTTAAGATTTCTTGAAATTAGAAAATATTTAGGCTTTAAAAAAGAGCAAAAAGTCTTAAGACCAGAGCTACTACTGTCCTCTTAATTTAGGACTCATCATTATATATTCTGTCTTAAAATAAAACAAAGCTTTGAAACTAAAAACAAGATTTATTCACCAATTATTTATTCAAATGAAGACTGTCTTGTAATAAACAGAAGTTCTTCTCTTTCTTCTTTCGGCTGGTCCCATCAGGGGGCGCCTCAGCGGATCATCCATCTCCATACCCCTCTGTCTTTTATATCTGACTCTTTTACCCCAACAACCTGCATGTCTTCCCTCACTACATCCATAAACCTCCTCCTTGGTCTTCCTCTTTTCCTCCTTCCTGGTGGCTCCATCCTCAACATTCTCCTACTGATATACCCCATGTCCCTCCTCTGCACATGTCCAAACCATCTCAATCTCACCTCCCTCACCTTGTCACCAAAACATCCTACATGCGCTGTCCCTCTAATAAACTCATTTCTAATCCTGTCCATCCTCGTCACTCCCAACGAAAACACTGAATGAGAAATGTCAGCATGAAAAACTGAAACCAAACAACTTAGTAAAAGCCATAAATACTTTGTATCAACCTATAAAAAAAAAAAATTAGAATAACCATCCTGGATAATGTTTGGAAAGAGTGTGATGACTTCATTCTTGTAATTTGTTATTGGGTTGTAAATAAATGTGTGGGCGTTGACAAGAAACAAGCATTTGGAATAAACAATACTAATGTCCTCAGTGTGATTATGAAGCAGTTTTTACTGGGCAACTTCAAAACCAGTTATTACAGATACAATCAAAATCTTAAAAGATACAAGCCCTCGATTGATGCCGTTGATGGTAATTAAGCCAGGTAAAAGAAGATTCAGTTTAGGATTCAGAATAACCACAGGGATAAATAATCTTAAAATCATAACATAATCTTCCACAATTTGCATTTTATTCTAGAATTAAGGTTAAAAGTCTAGACGAGCATTATTCCGGTTTTGAAACCAAAATGATGAGCAAGTGATGATTTGTAATGTCTAGCTGTCCTGAAGTTAGTCTGCACTTAAAATTGGAGGAGGTCTTTCTCTGATAAATTGGTTAACGGACACGGATTGGGTAATAAATACCGAGAAGACGAGTAAAACATGAACGATATATCATTAAACAACAACTGATGTGATATGGGGAAATTGGGAGTTCTATCTGTCTCTTTCTAGCTGTAATAATGAAGTCTGAATATGTGAAAGACTCGATTCAGAGCTGCAAAGATATTACAAGAAAGACTCCGAGGAGGAATGAAATCCCAATATGAGCGAGCAAGTGCTGTAGAACAGGATTGAAACATTCACAAAATGATAACGATGAAGAAAAACAAAGAGATGAAAAAGAGCAAGAGAGAGAATTTGAGCCTGAGAAAGCTGAGGGCCAAGAGGAAGAAAAAAAGAAAGAGTGTGTGAGAATGAGAGTGGGCTTTCGCTTGGCAGAAATGAAGATATGATTAGGAGGACTGTGTGTTCCTGGCACACTTTCTCGAGCCTGTCCTCATAAACCAGGTGGCCTGCATCTTGCCCACACACTTTCCCACCCTCTTACCAGCCATGTGCGACTGACTGGACACACAAGTTTGTATAGAAAAAAAACAGAAAAAAAAACAAGACTAGCTCGATGATTGGCTAGAAAAACATTGCAGGAACTCCTAATCTAGTTCAGATTTATTTTTAGCCCTAAAAGTCTTATTAATCTTATTTTGAGAATGCAATACTATTTGTGTAAGATTATTATAATTGTTTTAATATTATTTTTCTTTTAATTTATTCTTACTTAGTTAACTAAGCTAAAAGCTAGCTCTGATAATTTAGCGTATTTTAGCTGTAATAGCCTGTTTTAAGGTTTTATACAGTATATATGTGTATATATATATATATATATATATATACATACATAAATTTGTATATACGTATATATACAGTGGAACCTCGCTACTCCAGGGGGTCACGTTTTATGACCCTTAACGAGAAACAAAAAATTATGAGGTTTTGAGTCTCCTTTTGATTTTGTACTGTAGGGGAATTGTACTGTAAACTCTTCAAAAATTGTGAATTATTGTCAAAAATGTTTTATTTACTACCTATAATGAATAATACAATAATAAAACAGTTTTTTAAACATTTTTATGTGATTTATCAGAACAAACTCTGTTTTGAATTGTTACTCGTGAACTATGAGATTCTTTGCGAGTTACTCTCAGTTCGCTTCCAAAACATAAGTCGCGAATTATCGAGGTTGCGAGTATCGAGGTTCCACTGTATATGTATTTTTTGTATCCCTATATTTTATCATTTATAGTAATACTTGTTTTTTTTATTTCTATTTTCATTTAAGTGTGGGACAGTCGCAAAATAGTCTGTAGAGTCTGTATAATTGTGTATGTGACCAATATAATTAGTGATGTTTGGAAAGATTGTGGTGACTTGATACTGCACTCTTATAATTTGATTTCAAATCAAATCTAAATGTATTTATCACATACACAAATTAAGAAGCTAGTTGTGAGTTCATCTGATTCAATCGACGGCTTATTCAGGGTTTCTGCAAGTTTTAGAAATTAAAATGTAAGACTTTTTAAGACCTTATTGAGATCATTGAGAATAAAATTTAAGAACTGTATCACGACAGATACCTGAGCCCTAAATTAGCCGCTGAATGTGCAACTCTCTATAGCTAAATAAAAAAATCAGTTTTATGTTTGTGGTACAATCCGAGAGAGATTCGTTTCGATTGTAGGAAGTGTTCTGGTCCAGAGCTCTGGTCAGTTTCTGTTTTAGAAACTGGGGCTGACACATTTATGAAGTCATAGGAGAGTAGTCAGCTCAGAATTGCTACAGGTCAACTATATACAGCATGCAGTACTTTAAAAATTTTACTGGGCTACAACTAGAGAGACAACCAGACCAAAATACCCTTGTCTTTGACCAATTATACTCCTGTTTGACTTTTAGAAGGTACCTTCAAAAGGGCTCAACGATGCGTTGCAGCGCATTTGAGAATCGAGTTGCTTTATTGACTGCATGAGTTATACGTTTTCGTTCAACGTTTCAATTATATTGGATTAGATTAGATTCAACTTTATTGTCATTGCACATGTGATAGCAACGAAATACTGGTAACATCAAACCAGAAGTGGTAGCATTGGTAGCAGTGTAAAATATTTACATATGTACAGGTTGGTAAAGCTATGATATATAGTGTGATAGATATACTAAAGATTATAAAATTAACAAAAAATATGAAGATAAATAAACACCAAATGTAAAAAGGGGTTATATACAATGAGTACAAAGAGTACAATGGTCATGGATAGTGCAATGAGGTGGTTATTGTACAGCATGGGTCTTCAATAGGGGGTCCGTGCCAGTACTGCAGAAGATGCGCTAATTAATTACTAAAAAAATTTACAGACAATGATGCATGTACAACAACAACAGTTGTAATTGTCTTAACATAATAAAACCAGAGTAAAATGATTGGTTTCTATTTATATCAATGGCGATGTTTGACACATTTTGTATCAGGGGGTCCCTTCCCCATGTCTCTATCGCCTGAAGGGTCCTTGACCTAAAAAGCATTGAAAACCATGGGATACAGTGTCTATAAAAAGGTTATTTACAGTACATCCTCTGGTTGCAAGTGATGCGTAGTCATAGTTTGTAAATTTTGTTGGCCAGTGATCGGACATTAGAGTTTGGCAAACCACTTTGTGCTTATTTGTTCATGCAAAGAATCTGGTCATGGAAACGCACAGTGAAGGGTCATCCATTGATGTAGTTAATGGTCAAAAGCAATAGTAAATATGGAACTTAAACTCAAGCCTTTCTAGCCAACCTGAGTGGTTCAATTGCACCCAAAAACTTTATTTCAACTATCAAGACAAAGCCAAGAGTGACAAAAAACAACTAGAGGACGGCCGAAATGGGTTTTCCTCTAGCTAATGGCATTATTTCAAAATTTAGGGCAGCCGATTGGTCGATATATAATGGCGATTTTTTTTTTTGCCAATATGTTTAGCCGATTTTTAAGTTTAGTAAAACATTTATCGAACAACACAAGCCTCAGTGCACTTGTTACCAGTCATGACAAGGAGAACTCTGATTGGTTATTCCACTTAGCGAATGAGCACACACGAAAAATGTAATGATCGTGACAGTTGTAAACGGTGCTTGCTTTAAATATTTGCAGTTCTAGCTCTTCCGGTTTCCTTGTTTGGATGCCGAATACAGACTACTGCCACCTGCTGGTATGGGAGAGTTCCATTTACTGACATAAGCGCAGAACGTATGCGCTAGTTGGCTGTCGGCAGTGTCCGGTGTGTTCTAGTGCAATTTGTTTTGCCCCGACACAGGCGATGCGATGCGGCGTTCCTTCTTTGACAGGGTTATGGAGGTGGACTTGCAATCTGCTTGCCACAAGAGGAAGCGTCACGAGTTCTGCAACAACGCTTAGCTGGTCGCATATGCACCTGCCTATTAATTCGCCTAATTTACAGCACAATTGTCCAATTAATTAAAAAATGCCAAGAATCTGCATGATTAATAGGCTGGCTGATCAAAAGGTCTCGACCTTCAAAGGCAACATGAGGATGAAGCCAGAGGAAGCTTTTCTGTTTACCCACACAAAGAAATGATGCTCCTCTGGGGGACACCACATACTTTATGTAAATCATTATACCAGACATCAATATAGAAAAGTAAAACAGTACTAAATGTATTTAAAGGATACATTTAGCAAAAAATGTTCAGCACGAACTGTGAGTAAACCGTGAGTCCTGGGATTAGCAGGATTGTTAGCAAGTGTAACTCGACCATATTCAGGTAATTTTATCCACCACAGCAAGACAGTTGAGTCATAGGCACAGCAGTTGTTGGAAACTGCGACTCTCTGTGGTACCCAGGTGAGATTATCTCGAGCAGCATGAAGGTGAACCATAAACACAGATGAAGAAGAAGGAACAGCTGAAGCCTGAGCAATCAGGATGAGCCAGGGAGCAAGAGGAGACATATTATAGTGTCGGAGAAACCAATATCTCATCAAGCAGCAGGACTGCACATACAGCTTGACAGCAAGTGAGAACAGGTGGCTAGAGATGATAGGTGTGTCCTAGGCATTAAAAAGTGTGTACGCTGTGACCGGAGTGTAAGCAGGACTCCGGCAGGTCTAGCGACGACAGAATAATTAACGCAGAGGACCAGAAGGTAACATAGGCGTGATGGCACCCTGGGACATCAGTGTCCTTGTATTCCACTATCATCAAACTTGTGTGAGCACATGAAAGAGGGCACATCCCTGTTTACCATTAATCTTTATACCAATAAAAACAAATGTCTGCACCTTTAGACAGGAAAAAAATCTATTTAAAAAATTGCCTGACTAAGCAAATGTGTTTTCTGTCTAGAAATAAAGATTTTGTTATAATGAATTAAAAGGCTTGTCCATAGCTAGAGGCTTTAAAGGACGAAAATGCTCTGCCCACTGCTTTAGCCCTCATTATTCTAGGTACTAATAAAGAACCTGCACCCTCTGGTCAAAGAAGAGCATAATAATTCAAACGTTCCCTCAGGTACTGCACTGCTTTATTGACGTTAATAGTATTTTATAATTAAAATAATTGTTACTGAGAGACAATGCAGGGTCGAGAATATAACTGTCAAGCATTCAAGTAAGGACCGTGACTGCATTCCAGACTTCCTAAGGAAACACCCAGATGTAATAAAAAACGTAATATAAAATGCAATGCTTTTATATTTCCTAGCTAAGCAATGGTTTTTTGTTTTTGAAGAAAAAGTAATCCAAAATTATACTTCTAGCTACCTGTAAGCCAAGTAGAATACACCCGCATCATCAACATTAAGTAGAATGAGGTTATATAATTAAGCTGAAGCTTATCATCACACTTTGCTGAGCCTGAGTTGGATATCTTTGTATTGTCAGCATAGTAGTGAATCCTAACGAAATGTTTAGGAATACTTCTACACAGACATTGCATATTCTCTATATTGCCAAAAGTATTGCCTCCACTCTTCTGGTGAGATGTTCCACTAGATTTTGTTGTGTGCTTATGGATATTTTTGTTTATCAGCCACAAGGGTGTTATGAAAGGCAGGTACTGATGTAGGTGAGGAGACCTGGGATGCAGTCAGTATTCACATTTATCACAAAGGTGTTAAGTAGGGTTGAGATCAGAGCCCTATAGCAGCAAGATCTACCTCTCCAACGCATGTAAACCAGATCTACAAGGATCTCACTTTGTGCACAGGGGCATCGCCATGCTGGAACAGGTTTGGGTTTCCAAGTTTAAGTGAACGCAAAAGTTTATTGTAGCGCCATCTAAAGACGTCCTGTGCAGTTACGTAAGTGCTTTTATCTTTGTGGTAACAGTTTGAAAAAAGAGCCACATATAGCTGGAAAGGTCAGGTGTCCCAATACTTTTGGTAATATAGTATATATAGTTAGATAGATATATATATACAGTGGTGAACAGTAACAAAGTAAATGTAATTCGTTGTACTTAAGTAGCAATTTTCATTCCTGGAGACTTTTAACTTCAACTTTACTACATTTCAAAATCAAATATTTTACTTTTTACACAATTTTGTGAAATTATTTGTGGATAAAAGCGTAACTGGTCAAACACGAGGCGATTCACCGATCAGTGTCGTGAGCACGCTCTGTTTTCCACTTGTTTTTAATGCCGCTTGATGTATCTACAGATCACCAACATGCAGTTCAGCGTCAGTTCAACAACAAGCAGAACATTATGAGAGGAATAAATAAAGATAAAAACTCCAGACTCGAACTCGCCACAACACACGTGGCCTCATTTGTATGGTTTTTTATTTTTTCAAGTAGTGAGAAAGACTCATCCGTTCCAGATTTGGTTCACATTCTTCTGCACCTCACCTCTTCCAGGAAGGGTTTCCACTGTATTTTGGAGCATGGCTTTAGGGATTTGTGTCTGTTCAGCCATAAGAGCATTAGCGAGGTCAGGTGCTGATGTAAAGCAAGAAGGCCTGAGCTGCTGCCTGCATTCCAATTCATTTCAAAGGTGTTTGTCAAGGTTGATTTCTTTTGTGTAAACCTTGTGTTCACGGTAGGGAGGTACGATATATACATCGCCTACGATAATATCCTAATTGTTGTTTCAACGATGTGTGGTTTGACCCAACAAACCCAAAAAAACACACCTGCGGTGTGCATTCTTTCACTGCATGATTCAAATCAACTGCATTTAAAATGATTACAAAATGTATATTATTTCATATAGTTAATATCACAAAAAAAAGTACCAAACCATTTCTGTACTGGACTCTTGGTTTTGTACATACGTAGCATCAAAAAACTTTCAATCACTCGATTTTATGTTTTGCATTTCGTCTTTTTACAGTTTTATATACAGCATGTGCTTTTTTATGGATCGGATATAATATAAAAAAAATATTCAGACAATCTAAAATATTCAAATATCCAAATATAATATTCTTCAGACTAGGAAACTACTGTACTGTCGAAAAACTCAAAAGTCCCTGCTGAGGATTTTCTGTTCCTCGGACTCACACATGCCCGATTCGCTCAGGTACTTCACAACCATAAGCACTTCTATGCATATCGGATTACAGAGCCCTGTACTGATCTCATCATCATCATCATCATCCTTGGACTAGTGCCAGATTAATTATATTATTATCAGCACGGTTACAGCGCTGAGCAAAGCACTTGTAATCCACCGCTTTGCTGCACTCACACAGTGTAGAAAAACAATTCCATTAAATGTGCTGTCACTGGTTAAACCCAGACCACGTGCACTGTAAAAGAGATTCAAGTTTAAAGTTTAATTGTTCATAGGTATCGATGTCAGTGACAGTTTGCAAATGTATTGAAAAACATGACATTTTTAGCCATATGTGTATTTTTTTTTCCAAACTGGTACCACAATTTTGGATGCACACAATTGTATAGGACATCTATGGATGCACCTGAATGATGAGACCCAAACCTGAAGCCATAAAGCATAAAGCCAGCTCCATGATGATATGCTTTCCATGGGTTAAAGTGGAAGAACTTGGCCATTGGGATAAATGTAATCACTGACTGGACCCCAGTCCTCCTAATCTCACCTACATCAGTACCTGTATTTACTAACACCCTTATGGCTAAATGAGATCTCACAGATTTCCACAAAATCTAGTGGAACATCTTCCCAGAAGAGTGGAGCTCATTATAAGTGCAAATGAGCACTCCATGTGGAATCGGTTGCTTAAAAGAACAAACCAAACTTATTCTCAACCAAACGTTTTAGAAGTTTGAAAGGTAGTTTATGGTTCAGAAGTAGTGCAGACTTTTTGTTTTAAATCTGATTGGTCAGATTAGCCCTAGCTTAATATTAGCAAGTGATTAGCAATTCGCACAGAATTTGGACAATTCAAATGTGGTTTAATTTTCTGTCACATTTCCCAGTAATATCATAAGTTTAATTCAATTCAAATTCACCAGGATCGAAATCCAATCTCATTCCATGTATTTCTACCAGTTCAACCACTTTCTGCGAAATATTGCCAATGCTGTACGCATTTGTTCTCTCTTTTATTTTTTAGCTTTGCCTGTCTGTCCTCCATTTAGATTCTGTCTGCTTGACATTTGACCTCAAATTATTGCTCATTGACTGTGGGCTTGACTGCTAATTTGGATTGTTAATACCTATGGCTCACATTTGCATCCACTCCCCTGTGAGAATTGGAAAATTCTTTCCTAGTATTAAGTTGTAGTTGAACACCAGTAACATACATAAAAATAGTACATGGAAATCGATGCACCGCTGTAAAAGTGAACAAAAACGTGCACAAATCTTATCTTGACACTAGGAATCTGACCCCTCTTTCTAAAAAATAATGGTTCAGTCCTACAACTGTGGTAAAGGAAATGGTACTCCATTTCACCCCGAGTCATTTCATGTTATTCAAAGAGAAGGTGCAGCTAAACATGAAAGAACCTACTTACACAACTATATACTAGTGTGCTATTGTGCACACTATACAAAAAAAATGGCCATTCAGTCAGCTGGTGAGTGACCGGCATCCCCAATTTCCCCTCCGAAATGGCACATAAGAGAGCCGAAGTAACCCTGTTACATGTACAATTGAGAAACACAAGTGTCATTTAAAAGGCTATGAATAAAACCGAGCCCTTGAGGCGAGCATAAGAAATGAATGACCTTCACTGTAAAGAAATCATTATCTCATAAAACACAAATGAGCGAACCCTTTATGACTTATAATTATTTCATCACTGGATCCACACAGCCTAAATAAGTCATGGGTGGTGGTGCTGGGATGACATTGGGGGGTTGGAAGCAGGGTCCTTATTCTTGTCTTTAGTCGATAGTTCATCTAAGGTGTAGCTAATCTTGTTTCATGCAGATTTACAAAGCAATCACATTGGGCCACAAATCTGCTCAACACTCTGCTGTTATAGATGTCTGAGACAGAAAGATGTACAGACGACAGAATCATGACTCCATAATGATCCTGCAAAAACATTTCATAACAGTAAAGGTGGTAGATTCATGATTAAGGCATTGGGCTTTGGCTAAGAAGGCATGAAAGTCATGTCGCTCTGGATAAAGGCTTCTGACAAATAATGTAAATGAAAATAATCAGAAATCATTTTAGACATCTAGGTTTCTCTTTTGGTTAGTTTGGTTTGTTGTGGTCATTGTTGACCACTACAGGGTGAAACATTTAAGCTTGTTGCAAACCAGTTTAAAGTTATGATGGTGCAACATCTACTGGTTCATTGTGTGAGCCAGTGAATTCCAACATTCAATTTGCCACCAAATCTTGGCTCCTTATCATGTTTAGTTACTCCAGACATGGTTTGCAAATAAGATTATCTTTCCTGATGGTTTGACAGGGTGTCTAGAAATGGAAGGATTTGAGTTGCACCAAAAAACAACTGTAGTCACCCATGGAGGAATGTTTGGTCCACTGGGGGCACCCAGAGATCAGGGCTTTGAACCTGATTTGCAACAAGAAACCCCTGGTGTTGCATAGCACTTGGAATGTGAGGCAAGTGGGGTTTCCTGGATGCATTCTTGGTCTCTTGGGGTCTGCAAGACATACCTAGAATTCCCTATAGATAAGTGCTTGCCCTGCTTGCATCAGAATCCTTGAAAGTGGTAGCTTAGTGTTTAAAGCATTGATCTCTGGAAGGTCTAGTTTACAAGTTTAAATACCAGCACCAACAAGCTGCCATTGCTGGACCCTTAAGCAATGCCCTTGACCCTCAACTGCTCATTTGTAAGGTGGCCTGGGCATTTGCAAATGCAGTAAATAAAAGATTTGGCATTTTCTGCAAAGTACAGAAACCAGAGATCAGTGCTTGGAATCTGATTTGCAACATTAACTAGCTGGGGTTCTTTCAGTATAAGTGCTCGATCCTCCTTGAATTATTTAGAGATCAGTGCTTGGAATTTGATTTGCAGCAGGAGGAACATGGCGTTTCCCTGGAAAATGCTTGGACTCATGGGGTCAACAAGACACACCTGGGATTCTCTATAAACGAATTATTGCCCCGCATGAGCTACCAAATTTACTGTGCCTGCAATCTGTTTTGCAAACACTTGGGGTTCCCTAAAGGATGAGTTTTTGGTCCCCTGCGGTCACCCTGGGATAAGTGTTCGGAATCTAAGTTGCAAGGGAAAAATCTTGGGGATCTTCAGAGGTAAGTGATTGATCAATATGTATACCACAGGGATCTGTGCTGGGTCACCCAGGGTAATGTGCTTGGAGTCTGATTTGCAGCAGGAAGCACCTTGAGTCCAAAGGATGAGTCCTTGCTTATCATGGATAATGCTCGTAACTTGTATTTAAAATACTAAAGATCTGGGGTTCCAAAGGGATGAGTCCTTCATTTCCTGGGATAAATGCTTGGAATCTAAAAACCCTTGAGTTTTTGCAGGGGGGACTGGTTGGTCTAAAAATCTTTGCTTGTTTTTGAATTTGCAATTGGAAACCGGAGTTTCCTGTGGATGAATGCTTGGCCTGCTTGGGTTCCGTGCTTGGAGTCTGATCTGCAGCAGGAAACAGCTGGGGTTCCCAAAAGATGAACTCTTAGTCCCCTTGGATAAGTATTTAAAATCTAAAAACACCTAGGGGGTGACTTTTTGGTCCACATGGGTCCCCAGGGTTCTGTGCTTGGAGTCTGATTTGCAGCAGGAAACACCTGGGGTTCCCTGGAGATAAGTGCTTGACAGGCATTAGTAATTGAGTATCCATGGGGTCGCCCACAGAACAGAGCTTAATCTTAGTTTCTACTCACTGTACATGATTTTTATTCTTATTCTATTGTTCTGACATCCAAGAAATGTGTGGGAGGTGGTAGCCACGTGGTAAAAGTATAAATCCCACCACCACCAACCTGCCACTGCTGGCATTTTAAATAAGGCCCTTAAAACTTCTCTGCTCAGGTGTAAATCAATATGGATAAAGGCATCTGCTATGTGCCATAAATGTAATTGTCATTATAAGAAGTATCCCCACGGGAACCTTGCGCCTCTTTCCCCCCGCTTTGTATGAAACTCCTCAGAACTTTCTCCCACTTTTCTGATAAACTTATTTGTTTTTGGCTCGATCTATGCTGCTGTCACTCTCACCCATCGAGGTGCTAAGCTGCCATAGTGTGAGAGCAAGGTCTGTAATGACTCACTGTGGCGAGCTCGTCGAACTTTCCGAACAGCTCATTGAGCAGCTTCACCAACTCCTGAGCCGTGCACTGCGAAGCCAGACTGGTGAAGCCCACGATGTCTGCAAACAGGATGCTGCATGGACAAGGAGACAGGGGATGGGAGAGAAAAAAGAGGCAATCATTAGGCAGAGCATCGATGGCTTATGTTCACTTTTCCTTTTAACTCATCATATCATAAAAGTCTTATTGAATCAGCTGCAATGATGAAGATGTTAGGAATAGGATTATGCAGTATCATTGGCCTTATGGTGCTTCCAAAGTGAAATTGGTTTGTTAGATCATTTCCTCTCTTACAAATTATTTTGTACCGATTTTTTTTGTACATTCGTACATTTCAGTAATGTTTCCTAAAGACATTTTCCCAGAACACTGAACGCTATTTTAATGTTTTATTTCAACTCGATTGTATTTATGTCGAGTTGCACTCTTGTAAATCTCTCTAAACGCTGAAGTGTTTTTGTATTTCTCTGAATGCACCGTGTTCATAATCATGCACTTAGATCACCTAGTGCCTGCCTTCTCCATATTATATAATTATCTGTAATTATTCACTCTTTTATATACAGTATATATATGTATATACACATACTACTGTGGACACTCAGCCATGCTTTTTGACAATCCAATTCCACCTTTCAGCAGTGTGCCATGTATTTCACCCCCAGGCCTTCCGTGGTGTCCTGTCTGAATCAATCCATCTCTTAATTCCACCATTATGATGTCACGGCCAT
Organism: Silurus asotus; assembly: GCA_024362625.1. Lineage (NCBI taxonomy): Eukaryota > Metazoa > Chordata > Actinopteri > Siluriformes > Siluridae > Silurus > Silurus asotus. Next base: position 454,651 of record MU551626.1, read on the forward strand.
AGAAACCATCAGTTTTATAGAGAAGTGCAGTATTACAGAGCGCTACATCACACACAGGAATCTCATACAGTAAAAAAGAATGTCATCACTAAAGCAAGAAACCCAATGAACACAATTCAGTCTCCTTTCACTGAAGCCACAACAGCATCTCCCAAATACATCATCTCTGTTTGTTTTGTCTATTTGCCATATAGTGTACATAAATATATATATAGAGTATATACAGGTAGTACGTAACTTCTAATGGAAATGCGTTATAATGGCCCCATCAAACACTGAAAATATGGTAAGTGAAGACGTAACCCAGCCTACAAATATTTACTAATATTTTGTTTAATAATGTAACAAATTGCAGTACATAATTTAGTAAAACAGAGCAAGTTATAGTACCGTACTATATAAACTATACAGTATATGTATGTGGCAGAAAGCATGTGGATGAGCACCGTAGAGTGCTCATGAGTAGAGGGCGGAGCTTACACTGGTATGTTTGCCTGTCACATAAAATGTCAAATATTTTTACAATTCACAATCATCATCGTAAGATGGAGAGGCATAGGTCTATGTATATATGAGGGTCCTGTCTGTGTTGTCTTCTTCAGTCCCTTCACACTCACAATACACACTTATTTAAACCACTGCACGATCGGACATAAGCTAATAATCTGTTTGCTGTCTTGGTCCAGATGTCACATCTGCTCTTTTCATGCTGATGCTTAACTTCTTGGAGCTCAAGCAGGTGTTTTGCGCTAATTGATAATTAGGCATTTATATTTGCATCCAGATTTCTGTGGAGATTCGAAACAGATGTGGAATACGACTAAAACCAAGTTGAATAAATGAAAAAAAAAATGGAATGGACTGTAATTTCTGGTTTCTTATATAATGAGGTCAGGGTTACGACATATTTGCAATAATACCCATCAGCCCCTGCAGGTTACTGGATCGAGTCACATGACCGACTGTACCCGATTCACAGTTTGAATTTTGTTGTCGCTTTGGAGGTTTGTGTATTGAATGTGCAGCTGCTAGAACATGAGGTACGTGAGAACTCATTGGTTTCCATGAAATGAAATGTAACTGCAGACGGATTGCAACATGCCACTGTAGAATAACTGCGACTCAAGAACAACTGATCTTCTGCTGTTATGGGAAAAAATAAACTTAGCTTTCGTCTTTTATAAAAGCAGGAAAAAGAAGAAATGGAAAGAGAAGAAATAGATGAAGGGAGTGGAAAAAGAGAAGGTTGGGGAACAAAAAGAAGAAGAAGAACAAGTAGAAGAAGAAACAAAGAAAGAAATAAGAAATAAAGACGACTAAGAGAAAGCGGAGAAGGAAGTGAAGAAAAAGGAGAAGACAAAGAAACGGGGGAATAGGGAGAATAAATAGAAGAAGGAAGGAGAGGAAGAAAAAAGAAGAAGAAGATGTAAGAGGAAAAGGAGTCACTGAAAAAGAGGAAGGAGGAGGAAGTATGAAAATGAGAAGAAAAAGAAGAAGAAGAAAAGACTAAGAAAAAGGGGGGACAAAAAACAGAGAAAGAAGGAAAAGAATTATAAAAAGGAGGAGGAACAGGAGTCAAAAAGAAAAAGAAAAAGAATGGGTAAGAAGTAGAAAAGAGAGAAGACAAGCGTAGAAAATGGATAAGAATGAAAAGAAGACGCCAAAAAAGAAGGAAGAAAAAGAAGAAGAAAAAGAAGATTAGGAGGAAGACTATGAAGACGACAGAGGAGGAGGAACAGGAGAAAGAGTCGGAGTAAAAATAAAAATAAAAATAAGGAGAAAGAAGAAGGAGAAGAAGAAAGAGAAAATAAAGGAGAAGAAAAAGAAAGAACAATGATACATTCAGGCTGGTTTATAATGGAAATGCAGCTCAGGTAACAATCAGCACTTAGCAGTTGAACTGTTACCTTGGAAATGAAGAGCTACTCTTGTGATACTCGTGTGATGTTCTCAGGTAACTTCACACGTTCTCGCTCACACTCACAGCCAAATTAATGAATAACTGCTGAAGAACTTGTGAGAAACATACGCCATATACGAATTTCAAGAAAATCCTCATAGTTCTACAGTAGCAGCATCGATTTACCAATAAAAACAATGCAATCAGCATTTATTCAGAACTTTCTTTCAATTTTACTGCAATCTGATCACCATCATTCACACTTACCCCTCCATCCTCTACAACCACTCCACTGATCCCTCAATCCTCTACCACTGCTCTACTGATCCCTCAATCCTCTACAACCACTCCACTGATCCCTCAATCCTCTACCACTGCTCTACTGATCCTTCAATCCTCTACAACCACTCCACTGATCCCTCAATCCTCTACCACTGCTCTACTAATCCCTCCATCCTTTACACCCGCTCCACTGATCCCTCCATTGTCTACAACCACTCCACTGATCCCTCAATCCTCTACCACTGCTCTACTGATCCCTCCATCCTTTACAACCGCTCCACTGATCCCTCCATTGTCTACAACCACTCCACTGATCCCTCACTCCTCTACCACTGCTCCACTGATCCCTCAATCCTCTACCACTGCTCTACTGATCCCTCAATCCTCTACAACCACTCCACTGATCCCTCCATCTTCTACCACTGCTCTACTGATCCCTCAATCTTCTACAACCACTCCAATGATCCCTCCATCCTCTACCACTGCTCTACTGATCTCTCCATCCTCCACCACTGCTTTACTTATCTCTTCATGCTCTATCACCACTCCACTGATCCCTCCATCCTCTACCACTGCTCCCTCCATCTTCTACCACTGCTCTACTGATCCCTTCATCCTCTACCACTGCTCCTTTCATCCTCTACCACTGTTCCCTCCATCCTCTACCACTGCTCTATCATCCTCTACCACTGATCCCTCCATCCTCTACCATTCTCTACTAATCAGTCCATCCTCTAACTTGTAATCAATAAGTCTGTTTTATGTCAGACCTCTGTGTGTGTGTGTGTGTGTGTGTGTGTGTGTGTGTGTGTGTGTGTGTGTGTGTTGTGCATGGTGAGTGTGAAGTGATGTCGGCGTGAGAAGCCGTGAGGAGCGTTCAGATGGTCCATGTGTGGGCTGCTTGTTTGAGATGTGGAACAGGACGCCGCATCTTTAACGCATCCGCAAAATGCCACTCGGTCATAACGCAGATGTCGCATGAGCGGGCGCGAGCAACTCAATTCTCTGTGAATGTTTTAATTGGAGGGCCATCTGTGACGAGAGGGGATAACGTTCCTAAAGGATGTACGTGTGTGTGCGTGTGTGTGTGTGTGTGTGTGTGTGTGTGTGTGTGATCCAAGCTGAACCTGATGGTGAGACATTACATTTTGTAATATTATATAAAACAATACCGGTGTTTCAGATGTGATCGGCTTCTAAACTGAAACGCTGATCTTTTTTAGAACGACACAATGTACAAAGAAAGAAAGAAAGAAAGAAAGAAAGAAAATGAATAAGTAAATGAATGAATGTAAGCCAAAGAAGAAACAAATAATAAAAACAAACAACAAAAAAAGAAAGAAAGAAAGAAAGAAAGAAAGAAAGAAAGAAAGAAAGAAAGAAAGAAAGAAAGAAAAAAAGAAAGAAACTATCTATCTAACTAACTAACACAAAAAAAATTAAGGTAAGGAAAAGAAAGAAAGAAAGAAAGAAAGAAAGAAAGAAAGAAAGAAAGAAAGAAAGAATAAGTAAATGAATTAATGTAAGCCAAAGAAGAAAAACAAACAACAACAAAAAAAAGAAAAAAAGAAAGAAAGAAAGAAAGAAAGAAAGAAAGAAAGAAAGAAAGAAAGAAAGAAAGAAAGAAAGAAAAAAAGAAAGAAACTATCTATCTAACTAACTAACACAAAAAAAATTAAGGTAAGGAAAAGAAAGAAAGAAAGAAAGAAAGAAAGAAAGAAAGAAAGAAAGAAAGAAAGAAAGAAAGAAAGAAAGAAAAAGTAAATGAATTAATGTAAGCCAAAGAAGAAACAAATAATAAAAACAAACAACAACAAAAAAAAGAAAGAAAGAAAGAAAGAAAGAAAGAAAGAAAGAAAGAAAGAAAGAAAGAAAGAAAGAAAGAAAGAAAGAATCTAACTAACTAACCAACTAACTAACACAAATAAAATTAAGGTAAGGAAAAGAAAGAAAAAAAAGAAAGAAAGAAAGAAAGAACGTATAAATTAATTAATGAATGAACGAATAATTGAATAAATGAATTAAAAAAATGAAGCAAGAAACAAACAAACAAACAAAAACAAAAAAATGAATGTAAGAGAAAGGAAGAAAGAACTGCACACTATCACACTATGGCACACACTATAATTTTTTGGACACCTGATCATAAAATTATGTGCTTTTTGAACGTCTCATTCCACATTTAGTCTCCATTTGCTACTATAATGAGCTCCACTCTTCTGGAAGAATGATCCTCTGGATTTTGTGGAGATTTTGTGTGAGTTGAGGTACTGATGTAGAGAAGGTGAGGACGTCTGGGGTGCAGTCAGTGTTTACATTTATCATGTTCAGTAGGGTTGGAGATCAATAGCAGGAGATCTTCCACTCCAACCTATAAAAATCATATCTTCATGGAGTTTGCTTTGTGCACAGGGGCAGTGTGGTGCTGGAACAGGTTTGTGTCTCCTAGTTTAAGAAAATTGAGAGTTTCATCTCACTGTATCCAAAGATGTCCTTCATAATTGTGTGCTTTCAATGTTGTGAAAACAATGTGAGGCAGAAGATGTGGAGGGTCTGGTGAAGTTCTTATGCATGAGCTGTTAGCATGGAAATGATGTGTGAGTGATGAGTGATGTTTTCTAATGGAAGGTGTGTGTTATGAGGCTCCTTGTTACATGGAAACACTTTCATTGTGCACCTTCGAGACAAATGCGTGTTATACCGACATCCAAACACAATGAGCAGTTCTGTCACGCCGCCACGCCGTAGCGTTCACAAGCTCGCTCTCACCTGCCGCCCTCGACATTTTATTGAGCGCGGGTGCGAAAATGTACCCGTCGATCATGCAAACAACCTTCCTATAATGCACTGCAACTAGAGCTGGAGATAGTTCACCTCGATCACCGCGACACACAGACAACGAATTCTGCCGAGTCGGCGTCGTTCCAGCCGGGCCCATCGTTTTCTCACAAGACCTTGCCACGGTTTCATCCATCAATCTGTGTGTGCGTGTGCGTGTGCGTGTGTGTGTGTGTGTGAGAAAATACAGACACACACACACACACGCGTAAGAGACAACAAGCTGCCTGACAGCTTCCCAATTATGCTAATGCAAAGGCTTAGCGCTAACCAGAGCAGCGTGAGGGGAATAGGACAAGTGGCTCTTTTCAGAAGACAGCCTAATGGACAACACACACACACACACACACACACACACACACACACACACACACACACACACGAAAAGGTATGGGATTTTGCCTCAAGGTTGCCGTGAACGTATATTACATCCACAAGGACAAGCACACACTTGTAGTATATACATATGCATACAAATATTGGGCTCTGAAATTATTGGCAACCTGAAATGTAATTTAATTCAATTTTATTTTATTTAATTTTATTAAATTTAATTTTATTTTATTTAATAAAAAAATACAATGCATAAATTAAAAATAAAATACAT
>MU551626.1:465330-467830 GCA_024362625.1 Silurus asotus
AGCGTTTCTGTGTATAAAAAAACTGAGAAGGAGAGAGAGAGAGAGAGAGAGAGAGAGAGAGAGAGAGAGAAAGAAAGAAAGAAAGAAAGAAAGAAAGAAAGAATTTATTTTTCAATTTTCTGTAAAAAAAATGTTTCCTAAATTGCATTTTTTATTGCACGGTTTTTTTTAGCAACCCACTATCAGAAAGTGGTTGCTATAGAAACCGTGCAATAGAAACCACAGTCAGTAACGTGTGAAACATGCACAAAGTCCGTTATGAGTGGAATGTATGTAACCTGCGTAACTTGCGGTACATGTGCAACGTCCGTAATGTGTGCTCCAGCGTGCGTCACGTCTCTAAATTGTGTAGCGTCTGTAATGTGGGTGATGTGTATAACATGCGTAACGTGTGTAACGTGCATAACATCTGTAATGTGTATACCATGCGTAACGTCTGTAACGAGCAAGAATGAATGTATGTAACGTGCGTAACTTGAGTAACATGTGCAACATCTGTAATGTGTGTAACGTGCATAACGAGCATAATATGAGTAACGTCTGTAACACATGTAACGGGCAAAACGTGCTTAACATGCATAACGTCCCTAACGTGCATAACATACCTAATGCGCCTATCAAAGGGAATGTGTAAAACATCTATAACGTGTAATGTTCGTCACGTCCATAACAAGCATAACGTGTATCGTGTGTAATGTGCGAAACATGTGTAAAGTCCATCATGTGCATAACATGTGCAATGTGCATAAAATGTGTAACGTCTGTAATGTGCACAACATGTGTAACGTATTTATTGTGCATAACATGTGTAACATCCGTTATGCGCATAACGTGTGTAATGTCCGTAATGTGCATAACGTGTGTAACGCCCATAAGGTGCAAAACGTGTGTAACGCCTGTAATGCGCATAACGTGTGTAACGTCCGTTATGCGCAAAACGTGTGTTACGTCTGTAATGTGCGTAACGTGTGTAACGTCCGTAATGTGCATAACGTGTGTAACGCCCATAAGGTGCAAAACGTGTGTAACGCCTGTAATGCGCATAACGTGTGTAACGTCCGTTATGCGCAAAATGTGTGTTACGTCTGTAATGTGCATAACGTGTGTAACGTCCGTTATGCGCATAATGTGTGTAACGTCTGTAATGTGCATAACGTGTGTAACGTCCGTAATGTGCAAAACGTGTGTAACGTCCGTAATGTGCAAAACGTGTGTAACACGTGTAATGTGCATAACGTGTGTAACGTCCGTTATGCGCAAAACGCGTGTTACGTCCGTAATGTGCGTAACGTGTGTAACGCCCATAAGGTGCAAAACGTGTGTAACGCCTGTAATGCGCATAACGTGTGTAACGTCCGTTTAAAGTTTGATACAGAGATATGTGTTGTCAGCATTCCATTAAGGACTCTCCAGTGTCAGAGCTGTAACTCTGTGATTTTGTACACTGTAACTAGAAATGGATAAAAAGTTGGAAACACGGCGTCACAGATCGAGTCAGAAACCTGCTGCAGCATTAACAGGAAAAATAGACCAGAAAATATGCAGTGACTCCGCCTCCTCGTCCCGGCCTGCTGTCTAATCACAAGCCCAACACACAGTGTGGCCAAAAGTATTGGGACACCTGACCATTTCCAGCTTCTCCGAACTGTTCCAACAAACCTGAAGGCCCACAATTGTATTGGACGTCTCTGAAAGCTGTAGCATGACATTTTCTTTTGAACTAAGAGACTCAAATCTGTTCCAGCATGACAATGTCCCTGTGCACAAAGCCAGCTGCATGAAGATACCCGTTCTATGGTCTACAGTGTAAGTTCTCCTGCCAAAGGGCTCTGACCTCAACTTATTGTACATGATGAGCCGCCTCACCTCATCCTTCATCAGTACCTGACTTTACTAACACCCTTGCTCCTGAATGAGCACAAATCTACACAAAATCTAGTGGAAAATCAACAATCCTTTAAGTGTTCCCTCCCTCCCTCCATCTAGGGATCTTCAGATGTTCAACAGAAAAATGCTCTATATACAGTGATATTGCAGTATTTCTCTATAACACAATGGACATTTGGACACTTAAAAACGCAATAAACAAACAAATAAACAAACACAAACACACCTGTCTTGCTGTGATCTCAAACGACCCCCTGTAGCACATGGATTGCCCTACGTGTGGTGTTACAGACAGGGTTTTTACCCCCAGGTAGTGCACCTGAACAGGGAGGGAGCTAGGGGAGATCACTGGCGCTGTCCAGTGCTGTGGTGCTGAACACAGACCGTAGGGAATATCTGGTGTGTAGAAATGTGGACGTCTGTAATTCTGATAATAACACGTTTCTGATATTAGATTAGATTACATAACATCACATTCTTCAAGGAAAGAATTTCTAAGAGTTTTGGAGAACATTTCAAGAGGGCTTACAAGAAACCCTTTAGTTTTAAAAGTTAGATATGAAGATCAGTGCTCAGAGCTGTATTTATAATTAAAAAAAACATGTTTCTAAGA
>MU551626.1:472830-475330 GCA_024362625.1 Silurus asotus
ACACACATTCATTTACTCACTCACTCACACATTCATTTACTCACTTACTCACAAACTGATTTACCCACTCATTTACTCTCTCACTCACTCACTCATTCACTAATTTACTTACTCTTATTTACTCACTCATTCATTCATATATCCAGGTAATTATTCATTCATTTATTTATTCTCTCATTCACTATACATTTATTCATCCAATTATTCATAAACTATTTACTCACTCTATTACTCACTTGCTCACACAATCACTCATGCATTTGTTGATGCAGTTATTTATTCACAGTTATTTATTTACTCAATCATTTGTTTATTCATCCATTCATTCATTTGCGCACTCATTTAATTCAGTCATTCTTCTATTCATTTATTCATCCAGTTATCCTTTCACATATTCACTACACAATCACACCGATTAGTAAAATAAATTATTCCTTTATTGAACCATTTATTCACTCATTCATTCTACAAAATCTTTTAACCCTAATACATTTTTCAGTTGTGTATTTGATGGAAATCTTAATGGTTCTTTGTGGAACCCAACAGCAGATTTTTTTCATCAGAAGAAAGTCCTAAACCTAAACCTAAAAAAACCCTTTGATTATCCAAAAAACTGATGAAAAACTTAATTTCTTTTCAAAATACCAGTTAATAAATTAAATGAAACACATGCAGCTGTTCAGGAGTAAAAAGAAAATAAAGTATTGAGCACTGGCATATGATGTGAATTGAATATGATCTAAATTGAAGTCATAAGAATGTTGCAATAAATACACACCAACTAAATAACTAAAATAAACACTAAATACATTTTAAACACAAAAAATACATATAAACAAATAAACGACAATGGAAACTGTTTGCATACCATCTCCAGCCACCAGGGTACAGGCAGTGTGGCTCACTGAGAGTTTGCCTCGGAGGACACGAGGACATACGAGTAGATGAGACAGGAGATCGCAGGGTGTAAATACCTTGTTGAAACGGCCTTGGGGGGCGATGTGTTACAGCGGGATGTGTGTGTGTGTGTGTGTGTGTGCACTCGTTCATTCTCACTGAGGCACTGGATCGGGAATTTTACTTCTGTGACTTCAGGTGGCACATTTAAAAAGGATACTATAAATAACCAGTGCAGCTCTAAAGGTGTGAAAGAGGGAGAAAAAGAAAGAAAAAGAGAAATAGCAGGAATAGATAGATAGATAGATAGATAGATAGATAGATAGATAGATAGATAGATAGATAGATAGATAGATAGATAGACTATAGGCAGATAGACAGACAGACAGACAGATAGACAGATAGATAGATAGATAGATAGATAGATAGATAGATAGATAGATAGATAGATAGATAGATAGATAGATAGATTCACTGAGACAGATATATATAAAGACAGATGCCTGAATAAGGTCTCACAAATCTCAAGAAATCTATTGGATCTTCTGAGAAGAGTGGAACGTATTATTTTATTTAAAAAAGCACATAAACGTATGCGCTGGTGTCCGCAAACTTTTGGCCCTGTAGTGTTTGACCCTGTGTAAGTTGGTTTGATCAGCAGTTCTGCAGTTTGTGTCTGATGTATTCTCATCTCGTCTCGTCTCGTTTCGTCTCGTCTCGTCTCGTCTCGTCTCGTCTCGTCTTGCCTTTTGTGTAACAGATGTCAGATGGGCAGCTCAGTCGTTTCTCCTCCACACACACACACACACACACACACACACACACATACACACACCGCATGCGATATATATGAGTCATTCGCCATGCTGAACGTCAGCCTGCTGCCGAGCTTAAAAAAGGAAAGAGTAGGAGACACAGGAAGAGAGGGAGACTGAAACTGCTGCAACTTTTCTTGTCATCCCTTTTTTTATTTCCTTTCTTTTATCCCTATTTATCCCTTTTTTAGTCCCATCTGAGCAGAGGTACTTTTGGGACTCTAAGACCTGCAGAACGATCGCTCTCGCTGCTCCACATGTCTCTTCTTACTTTTCTTTTTGTCTTTCTTCCCCTTTCCACCGAGACACAAATGTAGGACAGCTCTCTCAACTGTCTGCGCTCGTGGCTCGGGGAACAGTCTAAGCTGAAAAACTGACAAAGAGAAAGAGGAAAAAAAAGTGAGAGAAAAAGAGAGAGAAGTAGACATATAAAGACATATTTACTGTAAGAAAAAAATGGTATACGCTGGTGTTCCTGGGTAAATCGTCCTCGTCAAACTTTATCTGTTTCCAAATCACTGCTGAGTGTGTGTGTGTGTGTGTGTGTGTGTGTGTGTGTGTGTGTGTGTGTGTGTGTGTGTGTGTGCATGTGTCTCCATCTTTAAACTGCCCCAGATAAGTGGGAGCCCAGGTGCTCTTTCCTGACCAGAATACGTTAGCAACTTTTGTGTGTATAGGTGTGTGTGTGTGTGTGTGTGTGTGTGTGTGTGTGTGTGTGTGTGTGTGTGTGTGTGTGTGTGTGTGTGTGTCCACCCAGTATTAACAGGGGGTTTTCTGATGGGGGTCAG
>MU551626.1:480330-482841 GCA_024362625.1 Silurus asotus
TGATAGTGAGAGAGAGTATAAAGAGAAACAGAAAAAGAGAAAGAGGGAAAAAGAGAAAAAGAGGGAGCAAAAGAAAAAGATAGGGAAGAAGAGAGAGAAAGAGAGAGAGAGAGAGAGATGTGTATAGGTGTGTGTGTGTGTGTGTGTGTGTGTGTGTGTGTGTGTGTGTGTGTGTCCCACCCACAGGTTTTCCCCGTACTGGGCCGTGCGCAGGAATTCTGGGTAATGGCTGACACTGCAAGTCTTGATGTGAGTCAAGATAGCGGCTAATCTCTCTCAAAGCCCTGCTAATTACAACCTGACCATGCTACCTGCTCCACACACACACACACACACACACACACACACACACACACACACACACACACACACACACACACACTCACAGGGGAGAACTGCAGGGGTTTCTGGGATCTGTTCTGTGACAAGAGTTCAGTGCTGAAGACAGTCATAGGTAGCAAATAGACACGAAACACTCACATACACACACACACACACACACACACACACACACACACACACACACACACACACACACACACACACACACACATACACCTTTATCATTTTTTCACATAATGGATGTCCACTGTGAGTCCCTACAGTTGTGTTTGACCTTGTCCTGATGTCTCAGCTGTATATTAGTACTGATGTGTGCTCTGTTAGCAAAATAGCAAAACACACACACACACACACACACACACACACACACACACACACACACACACACACACACAAACATATATACAAATACACACATGCATAAACACACACACACATATTAAAACACACATAAACACAACACACAACCACACACATATACAAATATATACACACACCTCACATCACCGCTCCATCACTTAAGGCCTGGAACATGCTGAAACATCTCTACATGGATGTGAACCTCTACGTCACTTTATGTGTAGCTGTTGCTATAGTGATATTTATCAGAATCCGTGACGCACAGGCCACGCCCATCACCCTGCGTTTATCTTAGTTGGGTCTGTTACCCAGAAGGCTCATGGGCTGCCTAAGTCGCCTTATAACCTCCATACAGCCACTCCTCAGCACTGATTATATCAATAACACACAAGTGTGTGTGTGTGTGTGTGTGTGTGTGTGTGTGTGAGGCCTGTCCCCTGTCCACCAGAGCATCCTTGTATCTCAGGTCATTGTCAGGAGATGAAAGTGATCTCAGGTCTCTTCTGGTTCAGTGAAACGAGGTTCCCATGGCGACAGATCGGTGATGAACCCAGGATGTTGTAGGAACGCTCAGATCTCCAGAATATCGAGGTTCACGTACACACACTTAATCACTTCTCTAATGTCTATGTCCCTTGCTACCATTTTCCTCTCATCTTGTCCCATTGTGTGTGTGTGTGTGTGTGTTTACACACAGCTTGCACCAGCTGATTGCACAAGGTACCAAACTGATGGTTGCTATAAATAGAAGCACTTAGATAAACCTATCTCGCCTGAGACGACATACAGATGGATGGATGGATGGATGGATGGATGGATGGATAAAGGAGGCAGAGGTGTTCAACACACTAGCGGCAATTGAGAAACAAACGATCCCAGCAACCAAAACAAAGTTTTCTTTTCCCTGAATGGCAGCATTGGGAACGTCAAAATTCCAGACTGGATGCAAATGTTATCGTTTCTATAGTAACGTCCTCACAGAAAACCTGTTTGGCTAAGGAGTCTCCGGTGTCAAACATCTGAAATTGTGGCACGCCATCAGGGTCAGCAAGGCCTTCTCTACTGACCTAAATCAGATCAGAATCACTTTTATCTTTTTTTTTTTTCCATAAATATATATTACATTATTCCCAATATTCTATTCAATACATTGCACAGTTTACTGCCGATGTACTGCTTCCATTAGTGTTATTTAACCAATCAGATATCAAGTTGGAATCACCAGGGCCATTTAGCAAGTGTCTAATAACATCAGCATCTTCACATCCTTCGATCGGACGGTCGGAGAGCGAACTAGTCAGAGCTCGCAATCTGCATCTGTAGCAAACTGTATACACTCAAATACATGGTGTGGATTTAGTAGCTGTTTTTTTATTCAATGATGAGCAGAATAGACACAAGAAACTCACAATTACCCTTCATTTCAAATCCCCAGGAAAACTCTAATGCAGGGAAACAAAGCAAACACTTCTGCTAGAGATGTAAATATATATATATATATATATATATATGTGTGTGGCGTTTAGGAAATTATCCATTAGAGAATTGAATAAAAACTCGGAAGATATATTGAATGAAAGGTGAGAATATTGAATAAATTGAATATTGAGATATATTGCAGTGAACTAACTCTCACTAACTCTCTCATTCTGCCTGAAGTACAAGATTGTGGCTGCGCCTTAATGACGTCAGGTTTGATTGAACAGAGTTTTTATTCAATTATGTCATGGATCATTTCCTAAACGACATGCCATAAAAAAAAATTTTAAAAAAGTTTATATATATATATATATATATAAATTATTGAAC
>MU551626.1:484940-500911 GCA_024362625.1 Silurus asotus
TATATATTTTTTTTTTAATCAAAAAAGAAAGACAAAAAAGGTTCTGTTAAAAAAATAAAATAAAAATAATTTTTCCTAAAAAACAAACAAAAATAGGAAAAAAAAAAATTACATATTAAATATATCAAATAATGGTAAAATTAATTCTCAAAAAATAAATACATTTTAGGGATTTCTTTCAGGATTGAGTTATTTCCAAAGAAAAAAAGGGAAACGGGAAAAGAAAAAAGCTGATATAATAGATTGGGGTGTTTTTAAATTCCCCTGGACACATTGTATAATTCTTCTTCTTCTGCTAAACTAATCCCATCCAAATCAGGGTTCAGGACCAGAGAAATCAGCATGTTTGTAACATTATGACGCCTCACTGTAATTAATTCTCTCTCTCTCTCTCTCTCTCTCTCTCTCTCTGAGACACGTGACGTGAAGTGTTGTGGTCTCACCAGCAGGCAGAGGTCGCAGGCGTCCAGCTCTTTCTCCACCTTAGTGAGGACGTGCGAGTCCAGCGTCTCCCCGAACCAGATCACGTCGGGCCTCAGGAGACCGTCGCAGCCTCCCTCATCGCACCTGCAGCACGGAGCAGCACCTCATTAGCGTGACGACACCTGCTTCCTACACGTTAACACCTTTTTTTTTTTTTTTTTTTCTGGAACACCTTCGTAAAGCTTTCGAACAAGAAATGTTTCTTATCTTTCTGCCAAATTCTTACAGCCGACCGCAGAGGGAAAAAAACAGCGAGATCATATTTTAAAGAAATATTTTTCACCACATGCATCACCATCATTCTGGACCTTCCTGATGCCAAAACTCTGGATTCTCCTAATTTGGAAACCACTCGTAGCTGCTCAGGAAGGTTCCTCATTCATGACGAAGAACTGGATTTGGACTGTAATGAATATAAACCTTCTGCTGCAATGGCTTTGGACTTCAGTTGTAAAGTTTTGCACTCAAGTGTCAATCAGTAAACATCTGATAATCTCATGAGTATGAGGTTCTTCAAGGTTCTTCCTCATATCTTCTCAAGAAATTTTTCTCTATTCATGCTTTCATGAATTCATATTCATCTCTACCTTCAATTGTCTGTTCACCCATACATCTAATCTTGGGACTTTGAGACACCCTTTCAGCAATCCAAACATCTGGGCATCTCTTTATTCTCCATTCTGCTTTCAAGTGACAGCTGATGCCCTCAACCATGATAGAACTATAATGAATAGACATTTGATATCACCCAGATGATGATGATGAGGTTCCATCCATTTTTTTCCATCCATACCTCCATGAACTTAAACATCTCTTTATACCTTTGTCTGTCCATCTGTTCACTCATCTCTCTTTACCTTTTCTGTCCATCCACATGTCTATGTACCTCAGGTCACTTGAGATCAATACTAAAACATCATCTTAATATAAATATAATTTTATACATGAATAAAGTTATCATGGGAAAGTTGATTCCTGTAGGAGGATCGCTGGAGAATAAAAGGGCTGGAAAGGGTGTTGTTTCTAATCTCAGGTCAGTATCATGTGTAAGAACGTGCTGCCATCTAGTGGATCCTGGGTGTATTTTCATCTTTAAACACACTTTGTTCTTCTTATAATCATCATTAATATTATTCCTAATGTGACCTTATAATGAACAAATAATACAATGTAAGCAATAACATGGTCAATAACTCATTAGTATTATTATTATTAGTAGTCGTTGTAGTAGTTTTGTTCATACCTTGGTAAGTTTCCCACAGGAATATCAGCATCAGGGCAGTTTGGATCTGAATCACTGTAACACGAAACAAACACATGGAGCTCAATTTCACTTACATACATCTAAACAAGTCACATCTACACCAGAGCTGTCCAAAATCCCACCCCAGAAAACCATACAGCCCGTAGAGGAATAACGGATGAAGGTACATGGTGATCAGTGAGTCTCAGTCATACATTGTATGGCCAAACTTTTGCAGGCCCCTGATCATAAGGTTTGTAAATATTTGTAAAGATCATTCACAAGGGTGGTAACAAGGTCAGGTACTGATGTAGAGAAGGTAAGGAGGCCTGGGGTGCACTCAGTCTTCACATTCATCATTTTCAATAGGGTTGGAGCTCCATAGCTGGAGATCTTCCACATCTTCCAACTCATGTAAAGCAGATCTTAATAGAGCTGGCTTTGTGTACAGGGGCTTTGCAATGCTTTAACAGGTTTGGGTCTCAGAGTTCACATGAAGGGGAAAATCTTCACAGGAAACACAATAGGGTGTCTCCATATTCTTCAGGGGAAGAACCACATATGGATGGAAAAGTCAGTTGTTCCAATACTTCTGGCCATGTAGTGTGCTGTGTAAGTTTCAGTGATATTTACTAGTAGAGGTCGACCAATTAATCGGGTTTGCCAATTAACCTATATAGTTTTTCCGGGTAGCGTTTTATATAGTACGATAGTGGCCTCTAGAGGTGACTCACTGGCGCCACGTGCTCTTTATTTAAAGTGTCTTTTGTTTATTAATTTTTGAACGTTTTTATTTATTTGGAGTGTTTTTGTTTAAGTCTAAAATATCTGCATGTCTTATTTATTTGAATATTTATTAATATATATTAAATTAGCACATTTTCATGATTCAGTGCTTTTGGGTTTTTTTTAGGAATAAAGTTCAGGACTATTTTAAATAAAGTGTTTTTTTTTTTTTAATCCAGCTTGTGTTTTTAGCTTGTGCTAAAAACTAAAATAATAATAATTGTTAGTACCCTTTCCCCTCCAGGGCAGCACAGATGGGGCTGTTATGATTGACATCCACATCTCCGCAGCTCAGACACCGGGTCCTGAAAACACTCCCTGTAGACGAACACACGTGCATTTAATAGACAAACAGGTTGTTCCTCTGAATGCACCTCCGACAGCTCCGAAACTCACCGTGGACCTCGAGGATGTGTTTACTCCCGGCTCGGCGGTGCAGCTCGTCCGTGTTCTGCGTGATGACCACCACGGCGCGACCCTGCTGTCTGAGACGGGCCTCACACTCTGCGATGGCCAGGTGAACAGCACTGGGTTTGGCCTTCAGAGCCAACTCCCTCCAGTAATGATAGAACTCCCACACAAGTGACGAGTTACGGGAAAACGCCTGCGGGGTTGCCAGATCCTGCAAAAAAAAAAAAAGTTTGGAAGAGAGAGTAGCCCATGATGTGATGGGTGAAGCTGAATTAATAATAATCCTAACAACTATAATTCCATGGTGTAAAGCAACTCGTGCACTCGCCTGCGTCTTCCACTTCCTCCAGTGTCCGCTGGCCGCGCGGAAGGTGGGCAGGCCGCTCTCAGCGCTCACACCGGCTCCCGTGATGATGGCGATGTGCTTGGCCTTAGAGAAAACCTCTCGAAACTCCGCCAAATCTGCAACAGTCAGGAGACAGAGGTGAGATTCATACGGACGGAAGACGTGTGATTATTGTATAGTAATCATATAATATATTGTACAGGAAGCAGCAGTGCATCATTTCTCCAATTATTATACATTCCTGTTTTTGGGAGGAGCTAAAACATCTCGCACACAAAACAAATGATTAATTAATCTAACTAGACACGTCTGTCTGATAATAGACTTAGGCGTCTCTGACTAATCATGTCTGTCTGTGAATAAACTTGGGCGTCTCTAACTAGACGCGTCTGTCTGTGACTAGATGTGAGCGTCTCCAACTAGACACGTCTTTCTGTGAATAGACGTTGCTGTCTCTAACTAGACGCGCCTGTCTGGGAATAGACGTTGGTGTCTCTAACTAGACGCGTCTGTCTGGAAATAGACGTTGGTGTCTCTAACTAGACACGTCGGTCTGTGAATAGATTCGGGTGTCTCTAACTAGACGCGTCCGTCTGTGAATAGATTTGGGTGTCTCTAACTAGACACGTCTGTCTGAGAATCGATTCGGGTGTCTTTAACTAGACACGTCGGTCTGTGAATCGATTCGGGCGTCTCTAACTAGACATGTCCGTCTGTGAATAGATTCAGGCGTCTCTAACTAGACACGTCTGTCTGATAATAGACTTAGGCGTCTCTGACTAATCATGTCTGTCTGTGAATAGACTTGGGCGTCTCTAACTAGATGAGTCTGTCTGTAAGTAGACTTTGCCATCACCAACTAAAAACGTCTGTCTGTGACTAGATTTGGGCGTCTCTAACTAGACGCGTCTGTCTGGAAATAGACGTTGGTGTCTCTAACTAGACACGTCTGTCTGGAAATAGACGTTGGTGTCTCTAACTAGACACGTCTGTCTGGAAATAGACGTTGGTGTCTCTAACTAGACACGTCGGTCTGTGAATAGATTCGGGTGTCTCTAACTAGACGCGTCCGTCTGTGAATCGATTCGGGTGTCTCTAACTAGACACGTCTGTCTGTGAATCGATTCGGGCGTCTCTAACTAGACACGTCGGTCTGTGAATAGATTCGGGTGTCTCTAACTA
Organism: Silurus asotus; assembly: GCA_024362625.1. Taxonomy (NCBI): domain Eukaryota; kingdom Metazoa; phylum Chordata; class Actinopteri; order Siluriformes; family Siluridae; genus Silurus; species Silurus asotus. Next base: position 489,392 of record MU551626.1, read on the forward strand.
GACGCGTCCGTCTGTGAATAGATTTGGGTGTCTCTAACTAGACACGTCTGTCTGAGAATAGATTCGGGTGTCTTTAACTAGACACGTCGGTCTGTGAATCGATTCAGGTGTCTCTAACTAGACACGTCTGTCTGATAATAGACTTAGGCGTCTCTGACTAATCATGTCTGTCTGTGAATAAACTTGGGCGTCTCTAACTAGATGAGTCTGTCTGTAAGTAGACTTTGCCATCTCCAACTAAAAACGTCTGTCTGTGACTAGACTTGGGCGTCTCTAACTAGACACGTCTGTCTGTGACTAGAAGTGTGCGTCTCCAACTAGACACGTCTTTCTGTGAATAGACGTTGCTGTCTCTAACTAGACGCGTCTGTCTGGAAATAGACGTTGGTGTCTCTAACTAGACACGTCTGTCTGGAAATAGACGTTGGTGTCTCTAACTAGACACGTCTGTCTGTGAATCGATTCGGGCGTCTCTAACTAGACATGTCCATCTGTGAATAGATTCGGGTGTCTCTAACTAGACACGTCTGTCTGTAAATAGATTTGGGCATCTCCAACTAGATGTGTCTGTCTGTGACTAGACGTGGGTGTCTGTGACTAATCACAGCTGTCTGCGGCTACACGTGGGCGTCTGGGACTAGGTGTGGCAGTCTCCAAAAATACATGTGGGTCTGTGAATAGATGTGAGTGTCTCTGGCTACACATGGACAACTATAAACAAATGTGGGGGCCTCTAGACATAATTGTGACCTGACACAAGTGTCTCTGTCTATACCAGAGTGTCCCCACCGAAATGGGTGCACCTGTGACTAGACGTGGGTCACATGGTTGTCTCTGACTAGACGTATTCTGTCATTTGACATGACAGTGGAAAAAAGATAAAATACTTAAAAAAACTGACTACAGATGTTAGTGAGGACACCAGAAGACATCAGGAGGGGCTAAACATCACTCACAGCTCCTTCAAGACACTTCCCATCACTTTCTACTAAACAGTATACCCACGGGCGGGAGATCGGTACCTGACTTCGGCTGGGGTTTGACACTCAGAGCTCTCAGGACCGTGATCCGATTCCCACAATCCACCTGGCGGATCAGGAATCTCCGCACCAGCTCCCGGATCAGCATTCCCGCTCGTGGTTCCTGACACGCCTGCAAACGAAAGAAAGTATCTCTCATGCTCTGGACCAGGAGAGATCTCACGATTTTGTTCCAGACATGTACTTCCAGACATCGTAAACGTTTTTATGACAATCTAACTATTTGGATACTTTTATGTTTTATGTCCAGCATCCAAAATTTCTCTTCAAATGGAGAAAATCCTGACAATTCTGCATACGGAGGGAGCGAATGAACGAAGGATGGAAGACATTTGTTAAAGTCTGCTGAATTAGGTCGAAAACAGTCAAGATTATATTGTTAAATATAAAAACATATTTGCATACATATCTGTATTTACCCAAATCTATTTTAATTTTTGCATTGATTTAATTGTATTTAATCAATTGCAAGATTTAATCCATGATATTTTTTAAAGTGTATTGCATTAATTTGAATTGTTATTTTATTATTCTATTTTATTTTATATTTAATTGTATTGAATATTTTTTTTATCAAAATTGTAAACCGTTGATGTTCACAAATGTTAAAATGTCGGTTTGGGTCACGGCACCAGAACTACGTGCATTTCTGCAGGTTGCAGCAGATCTGCTGATGCACTGGAAAAACAAAAACAAAAACAAACATGCATGCATAGAAAAACAACTATATGGACACAATATTTTGAGAAAACGTCCCATAAAAGATAAATCTCCAACGCTGCATCATTGTGCATGCTTTCTTGGGTTAAAGTGCATTAATTGCATGCGTTAGAAGACCCCCAGATGCCAAACTGGTCCAAAAATAAAGGGACTTTAGGAGGACATGCAGCGCGCGCTGATCCAGCAAAACCAAAATGGCGCTTTGCTCCGTCCTCGTTTCTCTTCAGGGGAAACAACAGCGCTTTTACACACATTAAACAATCTGATTATGGCGCTGTCACAGCAAAATAAACTTATTTTCAAGCAAAACCCTCACCCACCTTCTTCTGGTAAAGTTTGGAAACAGTCTCAAAATATCCGATTTCTTCCTCTTCTGTGAGTTTCAGAACAAACCCGGAAGTTCTTTACTGCCATCTGCTGGCGAGGGGCGGAGTTTCACACCCAGGATTTCAGTGTGTCCTTTTTTTATTGTTATTAATTCAAAGAAAATAACAAGCAGTTTTAACAAATACAAAAGTAACAATGCATCTTAACAATATAACAATCATATAATATCGTTCTTGTGAATGTCTTTGACTAGACGTGGGTGTCTGTGACTAAACGTGTGTATTTGACTAGATACATGCGTCTCCGACTAGACGTGCGTGTCTGTGACTAGACATAAATGCTTAAGACTAGACATAGGTGTCTCTGACTAGATGTAGATGTCTTTGACTAGATGTAGGTGTCTCTGTCTAGACGTAGGTGTCTCAGATTAGACATAGGTGTCTCTGACTAGACGTAGATGTCTTTGATTAGATGTAGGTGTCTCTGTCTAGATGTAGGTGTCTCAGATTAGACATAGGTGTCTCTGACTAGACATAGATGTCTTTGACTAGATGTAGGTGTCTCTGTCTAGATGTAGGTGTCTCAGATTAGACATAGGTGTCTCTGACTAGACGTAGATGTCTTTGACTAAATGTAGGTGTCTCTGTCTGGACGTAGGTGTTTCAGACTAGACATAGGTGTCTCTGACTCGACGTAGATGTCTTTGACTAGATGAAGGTGTCTCTGTCTGGATGTAGACGTCTTAGACTAGACTTAGATTTCTCAAACTAGACGTAGATGTCTCCGACTAGACGTAGGTGTCTCTGACTAAAAGTAGATGTCTCAGACTGGATGTAAATGTCTCCAAATACACATAGATGTCTTAGACTAGACATAGATTTCTCTAACTAGACGTAGGTGTCTCTGACTACACGTAAATGTCTTAGACTAGACATACATGTCTTAGACTAGACGTAGATGACTCAGACTAGAATTAGATGTCTATGACCAGACATAGGTTTCTCAGATTAGACGTAGGCATCTTTGACTAGACATAGGTGTCTCAGATTAGACGTAGGTGTAGATTCAGACACAGTTGCAAAATAAAGTTTTTTTTCTGTGAGTTTCAAAACAAATCCAGAAGTTCTGCACGTTTCAAGTGCACATGTTTCAAACTCTAGGCCTGCGAGATGATTTTATACAGATCTATTATTATTGTTATTAATGTCCTGGCGAAATGAAGCGCTGATAAACACAAACTACAGATCCCATAATGCAGCGCTTCTGCCTTACCGAACTCTAGACTACCTGAGAACATACCAGCATCAATCAAGTCGAGCTTCTGTTGCTGTATATAACCCTATTGAACAGTTATTGTGAAACAGCGCCTCACAGTGGTGAAGAGAAAAGTTGACTCTGAGTAGATGTTTACTGACACTGCTGGTAAACACGTGTGTGTTATTAGTGGAGTGAATGTGGCTGTAATTCAGGAATAGAATCTGAGACTGAACTACGAGACAAAACATCAGGAGAAGCTTAAAAACCTGAATGCAGAGCAGAAGATCCAGAAAGTAGAAGAGTTAAAGAAGAATCTGACATTTCAGCAGATGTTTCTCACCAGAGCAAAATCACAAAGTGAAGCTGGTGTGAAAACAGAGGAGAAATCAGAGTCACATCAGCATGTTATTTACTGAGGGAGTTATTTTCTGAAGAGCTGCATGATGAACCTGTGAGACGTCTGGTGTTTGACTGGAGATATTTTTATGGAGAGCAAAATATTTTAAGTTATTTAAAGTTTAAGTTGATTTATTCTGGAATAATATTCCTGTCTGTTTGTATTCATATTTATGTTAAAAAAACATTTAATTTTAATGTGTTCAATAAATGTTTATCCTGTTTGGCCTGTGACCTAAAGAGTGCTTTTGTGTTTTGGCCTCCTGTGCAATTGAGTTTGACCCCCCTGGTCTAGTGGTCAGGATGCGGCGCTCTCACCGCTGCAGCCTGGGGGTTCGATCCCCGGTCAGAGAACCAACCCCAGCCATTAGGGTTGCACAATCCAGACGTGTGTGTGTGTGTGTGTGTGTGTGTGTGTGTGTGTGTGTGTGTGTCTCGACAAGACTTGAATGTCTTTGACTAGACGTGGGTGTCTGTGACTATCATGGGTGTATTCAACTAGATACATGCATCTCCAGCTATGTCTAGAATTAGATGTCAAGGACTAGACATAGGTTTCTTAGATTAGACGTAAATGTCTCGGATTAGACGCATATTTTATATATACACATATTTTGGAGCGCATAGCAGGGACATTACTTAAAAAATAATTTATCCTCAAAATTTAACAAAATGTAATTCATTTTTTTTATTACTTAACATTATTCATTTTTTGAAATGACCAAGAAAAACAATAACAATTTGCACATTTTTGCACATTTATTCAGCATGAAAAATGTAAAGGTTCACAACATATTTACACATTTAGCTTTGGTGTGTGTAAGAGCAAACTACTTTTTTCCATTTATTCCATTCATTTCACCTCTTAATACCATCATCATGCTGTAGAAACCATCAGAATTATACAGAATGTCATCACTAAAGCAAGAAAGACAATGAACACAAATCAACACGTCTCCTTTCACTGTAGCCACAACAGCACCTCCCCCAGACAAAGTGTGTCTTTTAGTACAAATTCTACAGAAAAGAGAAGGATGACTTGTCCTCACAATGTCCAGCTTTTCATGAGAAGTCTGTTTTGTACATGTCTATGTGAGTGTATCTGCAACCAAACTACTTTCTTCTCTTCTGTGGGATGAAAAACCAACTATTAATTCCACATGAATAAATTTTAACCATCCATCCATCCATCCATCCATCCAATTAAATGACAGAAAAATGCTTAGGTTATTGGACGCCTGCTAGAGGGCCCCGGTGTCGCTAAGTCCACGTCTGATCTTCTTAAAGCCACAGCTTCACTGATATATGTGGTTGCAGCTACGGGAAACCTGCTCTGTTGATTCTGAAGACCTCGGGTCAGATTTTTTAAAAACCTGGCAACACGTTATGTGGCGGCTGAAATCTGATTGGATACAAACATAAACATACACGTTTGGAAACAGTGCAAACAAGAGAAATCCAAAATAATGAGGAGAATAGACTTTAAACTGTAATGTAGTGATTCTGATTATAGAGTTAAGGCCAGTAGAGAAGGCCTTGATGGACCAGACAGCCCACTACTGAGAACAGTGCTGTGAAAAAGTATTTGCCCCCTTCTTGATTTAGTATTTATTTGACATATTTAAGACACTTCAATGATTCAGATCATCGAGCATATTTTAATATAAAATAAAATTTGTAAGGGGAAATGAAGCTGTCCAAACCCTATGCCTGGCCCTATGTAAAAAAGTAATTGCACCCTAAACCTAATAACTGGTTTTGTGGTGGCAACAACTGCAATGAAGTGTTTGCGAAAACTGGCAACGAGGAATTTCGCCCCACTCTTCTTTGCAGAATTGTTTTCATTTGACCTCATTGCAGGCTTTTCAAGCATCTCCTGTTTAAGGTCATGCTACGACATCAATCGGATTTAAGCACGGACTTTGACTGGGCCGCTCGAAAACGTATTGTGTTTTATTTCATGGAACAGTTGAATTGTAACAAATATTCCACTGTATTTGACACGGTGTGCATTTGTATAACCGACCAATAGAATTGGATTTAAAACCATTATTGTTGGAACCTGAGGTGTCTTCTCCTGTTGTAGTTCATTCACCTCAAAAATGAATATGTTCTGAGATGCTTTTCTGCTGACTCTGGTTGTAAAGGGTGATTATTTAAGATACTATATCCTTCTCTCCTTCAGATCCTGCTCATTCTACTCGGATTCTCTTATATCTACATATCGCTTTACCAACAAGATGTTTTTTGTTTTCCGCACCATTTTGTACAAACTCTATAGACTGCTGTGTGTGAAAAATCAACAGGTTCAGAAAACACTCAAACCAGCATCCATGTACCAGATATAGTCACACTTTATCATCTTTTTTGATGTTCGGTGTGAACATTAACTGAAGTGTATCTGCAGGGCTTGATGCTCTGTGCTCCAGTCACATGACCGGGTGACTGCATAGAGCTGGAGATGCAAAAAAAAAGCTCCACAAGCTGATAAATAGAAGACTAACTCAGCTCTTACTGGATAGTTTTGAGGGGATTGGTAGAGAAAAAGGCACTTTATAAACTCACAGCCTTTCTGAACAATCAACAGCACTTCCTCCATGACCTGCTGATAAATCAGATGAATCAGAGAAGCTCTTTTATAGCAGAAGACTCATTCAGCACAACAGGAGGTCGCACTGCACAAGAGGAACGACTTTTCACGTATACACTTCAGCACAATCAAATTCTTCTTCACATAACCCAGTTTGTTAGGAAGATGTCGTCAGGTGCACAGGGTCAGCCATGATATAGCACCACTGGAGCAGAGAGGGTTAAGGGCCTCGCTCAAGGGCCCCAAGAGTGGTGGTGCTGGGACTTGAACCTCTGAAACTCTGATCTGCAACCCAGAACTTTAACCATAGAACTACCAGTTCCAATTATTTCATCTATCTATCTATCTATCTATCTATCTATCTATCTATCTATCTATCTATCTATCTATCTGTCTGTCTGTCTGTCTGTCTGTCTGTCCGTCCGTCCACCCGTCCGTCTATCTATCTATCTATCTATCTATCTATCTATCTATCTATCTATCTATCTATCTATCTATCTATCTACCTATCTATCTATCTATCTATCTATCTATCTATCTATCTAACGCAGCATGCATTATTTTTGTTTATTAAAAATATGAATACAAAATGTATAAAACAGGGCGAAACTACGGTGCAAAGATCCGGCAATTAAAACTGTCCGTGTGGAAACATAGCAGAGGTTCCCTTTGGTGTCCTGATGATTTAGGGAATTTACAAAAACTTTCTTTCGGCTTCTCCCATTAGGGGGCGCCACAGCGGACCATCCGCATGTTTGATTTGGCACGTTTTTACGCTGGATGCCCTTCCTAACGCAACCCTCCCCAATTTATCCGGGCTTGTGACCGGCACTAAGGCTTGTGCAACCCTAATGGCTGGGGTCAGTTCCCTGACTGGGGATTCGAACCCGGGCCGCAGCAGTGAGAGCACCGCTTCCTGACCGCTAGGGAACCATATTTTTAGGGAATTTTATTTGAATCGAATGACAGTCTACAGTAAAAAGACAAACACTGTTGTATTTCTTTCTTTCACTATGGACTTCTAATCTGATTTGTGATAGTAGGGTATCTGCAAGAGTGAAAGGGAAAGTTTATAGGACTTTGGTGAGACCTGAGATGATGTATGGTTTAGAGACAGTGGCATTGAGTAAAAGACAGGAGGTGGAGCTGGAGGTAGCAGAGCTGAAGATGTTGAGGTTTTCGTTGGGAGTGACGACGATGGACAGGATTAGAAATGAGTTTATTAGAGGGACAGCGCATGTAGGACGTTTTGGTGACAAGATGAGGGAGGCGAGATTGAGATGGTTTGGACATGTGCAGAGGAGGGAAATTAATTATATTGGTAGAAGAATGCTGAGGATGGAGCCACCAGGTAGGAGGAAAAGAGGAAGGCCAAGGAGGAGGTTCATGGATTTGGTAAGGAAAGACATGCAGGTAGTTGGTGTGAAAGAGGCAGATGTAGAGGACAGGGTGGTATGGAGACGGGTGATCCGCTGTGGCGACCCCTAATGGGAGCAGACGGAAGAAGAAGAAGAAGAAGACTATGGACCTCCAATCACATGACTTATCACTTTTGCTCTTTGCGTTATAGATTCGGTTCTCCAGACTCTTTCCACACACCAGACACAGTTCCCCCAAATTGGACGAAGATTTAATGCAGTTCTCCGCCTCCTCATGCCTCCTTGACACCGCGTGCTGGACACATTAACCTGTCAAGACATTTCCATTACCGGGAGACTCTTTGACAGCACGCTCAGGTCTCCAAAGCACTCTGTGTGTCCTGACCTGCTCGGACCAGCGATTACAGCCAATAACTCTGCTTCAGCATCTAGCTTATTATATCTCCGCTCTCGAGTCGTGTAAATGCTCGTATTGAAAAACTGTGTTTATTAGCAAATGATATTCAGGAAAAGTACTGTAGATAAGAGAGGAAGGTGTTCAGAAGACCGAACAGGAGCACGGAATGAGGTTTAACCCTAATTGAGACTTTACATACGGATATAGAAATTATTTTACTCTTTCCATCATTGCTGCCTCCTGGTTACCATGGAAACTTCTGTCGCTCTCAAGTTGAGAAAGGAAAACATGACTGCATTTATACTTGTTAGACAAATAAACATTTCTTGTGACCACCCTTTGCCTACCAAGCAGCATCAATTCTTCTACAGTTCCACACAGTATTCAAAGGAACTTATAGGCATGTAGGTCTTTCCAAACATCTTGGAGAACTAACCAAAGATCTTCTATATAATCCCAGTCAGACTAGATGATGTTCAGATCAGGGTTTCACTTCCAGGATTACTTGTTCTTCACTACACTGAAGAGAGTTCTTGTTTGGGGTCATTGTCCTGCTTCAGAATAAATTTGAAGGCAATCAGACATGGTGTTGCATGGTGGATAAGCATCTGTAGTTCTCAGCTTTGAGGACACCGTCAATCCTGACCAAATCTTCAGCTCTATTTGCAGAAATGAAGCCGAAAACCTGCAGGAAACCACCACCATGCTTTACTGTTGGCTGCAGGCACCTGATATTGTACCGCTGTCCAGCACTTCAGCATACAACTCATCAGTCCAGAGCACCTTCTGCCACCACAGTTCCTTGTTCTAATGTATGGGTAAATTGCTTAGCCTGGTTTCCACTATGGAGTTGTGGCTTTTTAGCCACAATTCTTCCATGAAAACCACTTCTGACCAGATGTCTCCAAATATAAAATGGTTATACCCAAGTCCGACTGGATTCCACCAGGTCTTCGATGAAGGCACTTCCGAAATTGAGGGGAAGTAAGCCTGATGTATCATCCTCAACATCAATCGTTTTTTTGTGCTTTTTCAAAATAGCTTGAACGGCACATTTTAAAACCCTTTGAGATCTTTGCCTGGCTGAGACCTTGCTGAAAGAGTAGGAATGCCTGGATCTTGAGTCCTGTTGCAGTGCTCAGTCTTGTCATGGTGCAGATCCTGTGACAGGAAACTGTCTTCCAGAACCTCAACTTAGGAGCAGAGTTTGGCTTTTTCTCACTCAGGAGGGTGGTGGTGAAGGTGGAGGTGGTGGTGGAGGTGGTGGGGTTTATTCTCACCCCCATTATCTTTAATGAGGTAAAATATATTGCCCTTTGTCTAGTCATTGTTTTTAATGCATTATGGTAAAGGTTAAATATATCTCTTTCCATCTCTTCATCTCCGCATCTCTCTGCATCTTTCTATCTCTCCATCTCTCTCCATCTATCTCCACATTTCTCTCCATCTCTGTATCTTCTCATCTCTCTCAATTATTCTCTCTCCCTATCTCTCTGCCTCTCATTTCATCACTCTATCTCCCCATCTCTCTCCATCTCTCTCTTCATCTATCTCCCCATCTCTTTTTATTATTTCATCTCCCCATCTCTCCATCTCTCTGCATCTTGTTTTCTCTCTCTCCATCACTTTTCATTCTACTGTATTGCCATTATTGTTGACATGCAATTTTACCAAAGCATCAATACAAAAATTATTAATGTTAATAATAATAATAATAATAATAATAATAATAATTGAGCATCATTATACAGAATGAATACAGAATAAATAAATATATAAATAAATGCATATTAAAAAAAATAAATAAAAAATGAATGAATAAACAAACGAGTGTATGAATGAATGAATGAATGAATGAATAGATGAATGAATGAGATGAGATGAGGTACAGAGATTTGCAGATGTGTAGGTTGATTGTTGAATTGGTTAACCCTGATATTAACCCCTGATATGTTGTATATATATAAACACACACACACACACACACACACACACACACACACACACACACACACACACACACAGTATATTTCTCTCCGGTAGTGGGCGGGATCCTGCACTCGGTTTGCTCCCCCGCGCACGCTTTCCCATGCTGCCTCTGTCCCTCCGTTCCCTCTCTCCTTTTTTTTCTCCTCCTCTCTCTCTCTCTCTCTTTCTCTCTCACACACACACACACACACACACACACACACACACACACCTCTTCCCTGAGTGTATTTACCGGAGCCCCGTGCCTCCTCCTCTTCTTCCTCCTCTTCATCATCATCCTCCTCTTTAGTCCGTATCACAGCGCCGCGCGCCTCTATGGCGGCACCGACGGCGGAGCGCGCGCCTGTCCGGAGAGCGCGAGCCAAGAGCGACCCGCCGCACCTGGTCGAGCCTGCCGTCACATACAGCTTCAAAACCGGTAGGACAGCGCGCGCAGCGTCTCACACACGCACACACACACACACACACACACACACACACACACACACACACACACACACGCGCGCGCGCGACAGATGTGCGCACTCGTGTGATTGCGCGCGTGTTTGCATTTGCTTATCTCTTTGCACACACACACACACACACACACACACACACACACACACACACACACACACACACACACACACCCCTCCGTCTCCAAACAGGTCGTTATGTAAAGCACACACGCGTCCTGCGCATTCGCACACGCGCGCGCGCACGCAGCTGGAGACCGTACTCAGCTGTACGGAGGCCGGTGTGTGTGTGTGTGTGTGTGTGTGTGTGTGTGTGTGTGGGGGGGTGAGTTTTTTTCAGACAGTAACTGTAATAAAAATAAAAAGCTACAGATTTACCCCAAAGTTCAGATCTTTCCTTTGTGTGTGTGTGTGTGTGTGTGTGTGTGTGTGTGTGTGTGTGTGTGTGTGTGTGTGTGTGTGTGTGCCAGTAACGGGTCTCCTCACTAATCGCCGGTGTGTTTCATTCCTCCTGCATGGTTGCCATGGTGACGTGGCGTCATCTTTCTTTCTTTCTTTCTTTCTTTCTTTCTTTCTTTCTTTCTTTCTTTCTTTCTTTCTTTCTTTCTTTCTTGTGTTTCTGACTTCAACAACAACCTAAGCTACAACTTACTATACTGTGTGTGTGTGTGTGTGTGTGTGTGTGTGTGTGTGTGTGTGTGTGCGACGTTGTGACGTTGCATCTCCACGCTCTGAATCCGCGTTAACGTGCGACTGTGCGCGAGAGAGCGCGATGGAAAAGGAGCTGAAATGCTGACACGCTTTTTTTTACGCTTTTTTTCTCGTGAGGGACGTGAACTGACTTTATAAACAGGGACTGAGAGTGTGGGCACAGGGTGGGGCATTAAACCAAAGCTGCCCTGCATTGGAGCTCTGCTGTAAGACACACACACACACACACACACACACACACACACACACACACACACAC
>MU551626.1:507468-517468 GCA_024362625.1 Silurus asotus
ATATATATATATATATATATATATATACATACTGTATATATACAACATATCAGGGGTTAATATCAGGGTTAATCAGTTCATCAATCAACCTACACATCTGCAAACCTCTGTACCTCATCTCATCTCATTCATTCATTCATTCATTCATTTATTATTTTTTTTTATTATGCATTTATTTATATATTTATTTATTCTGTATTCATTCTGTATAATGATGCTCAGGTAAACGAGGGATTTTTGTTCACTGGCAACTTTCTTCCTTATGCCATTTAATTTTGCTCATAGTTTACATCTATTGTATATATTTTAATTTTATTAATATTTCTACTAATAAAGACCATACTATCTTACTTCAAAAAGTCTGCATGTTTCTATCCTGCATTTTCTGTCATTTAAAAACTATCCAATACAATCTGAGTTCAAAAAGTCAGCATTTTTTTTTGTAGATATTAACTACAGTCCAAATTCACCCTCAAAGTTCTTGAGTTGCTCAGTAACTTCATGGATCGCTCTGGAATATGTCGCTCTGGATAAGCACATCTGGATAAGCACATCTGGATAAGCACAACTGAAATTATACAGAATGGATACCCAGGTGATGATGATATATGATCTATGCAAGGTTTCTCCCTCGTATTGTCTCAGGGAGTTTTTCCTTTATCTTCACCTCAGGCCTGTTTATTAGTGATCATTATATATAGACTAATTTATGAATTTCAAGTTTCAAGAAACCAAAAATATAAAGATCTGCTGCCCTCTACTGGTGCATCACTCGCGAGTACGTTGACGTCTAAAGGAGCTTAAAAATAGTTTTTTGACCATAACAGAGCTGAAGGAGATTGCGTTTATCCCTAATGAGATTTCACATTTATTTCCCATTTTCTGTTACAATGAGCTCCATTCTTCAGGGAAGATGTTTCACTAGAGTTTGTGGAGATTTGTGTGAGACCTCATTCAGCTACCAGGGTATAATTAAAGTCAGGTACTGATGTAGGTAAGGTGAGGAAGCCTGAGGTGCAGTCAGTGTTTACATTCATCAGTAGAGTTGGAGCTCCATAGCATGAGATCTTTTGAGACATTTTCAACCCCATGCACAGCAGATCTTCATGGAGCTGGATTTGTGGACAGTGGAAGATCTTTCCAGAAGATTGGGGGTCGTTATAACAGCAAATGGAGACTAAATGTGGACTGGGATGCTCAGAAAATATCTTTTACTCAAGCGTCCACACGCTTTTGTCCATATCATGTAGCTCTGAAGTGTTTGCTCCTAACACGTCTACAGAAGTGTTCCATGCGCCATCTCTCTCCTCTCAGCCTGCCTTTTATACAATTATTTATTTATTTGTAAGTCACACCAGACTTGGTAGCTGCCAAGTGTGAACATTCAGGAGCTGCTTTTGAAAACTGTGACATTCAGCACTTACAAAGCACACTGGGCCTCATTTATCACACCGGTCACGGACAAATATCATTTGCAAATCTTTCACCGAGGCGTCCGCATGAAACCTGGTCTTCGGGTAAAAATATCCAGTTTTCATCAACAGAACTGTTTCCGTATTAATGAGAGTGATCTGTTACTAATCTATACGGTATACAGAAAGTAAACAAATCTGGACAACAGCAATGGCACCCTGGTGCATTTAGATGCATAAAAAAAAATCCAGCATATTTGATGACTTCGAGGCAGGCACAGATCTACCGGGGTGGCACAGGGTGGCACGGGGTGGCACGGGGTGGCAACAGCCACCCTAGAGAAAAAGCATTACCACCAAATATGTATATTATTCATTGAATCCACAAAAAAAATCATGCAATAATGCTTGCTTCAGTGTTGCCACCCCTCATAATTCTAATGCCACCCCCTTGCCACCCCATAAATCATTTTCTAGCTCCGCCCCCTGCTATGAGATGCTCAGTCTTTGTTCAGTCCTCATTTTGTAGTTGTCTTCATGAAAAGCTTTGCCTTTTATGGAGTTTTGTGGGTGGGGCTAAATGTAAATAGGCAGATTGAAAGGTCATGGTATCGTTCATCTTTTTTTTCTTTCTTTTTCTAATGGGAAGAGTTTTTTAGTTCACTTTGGCCAAACAAGCACAGTTCGATTAAAAATTCAGGGGCAAAACAATGTCATCGTGTTGGACATTACCAGAGCAGCTCCTTAACCGCTAGTCAGCTAGCTTTGCTAAATAACGTTAGCTTGCGCTAATAAACGCATGAAACTTGTTCTACTTCCCTCAACTTGTCTTTCACAATACATGATGTTGTTTTATATCACGTTACAGGAAGGATGTGATGTATTAATAGTGATGTAATTTGGATTTGTCATGCTTGTCATTTTCACGAAAAGCATGTTTTAAACATTGTAAGCCCGTCGTTTTTTTTTTTTTGTAGTTTTCACAGCATCTGCTGAAAAGAATGGGAAAGAGAGACGAGAGACGAAACAAACAGCAAAAAGACACAAGCCATTATTTCATTGGACCAGCTCTCTTTATGAGAACCAGGTTCCTGCTGTTACTCCAGTGTGTCTCCGTTATCATTTTAAAAAAAGAAACCCACTGTTGTTCTGCTGTTCGCTGGTCACTGAAATCACGGCTCGAGTGCATCGGAAAGAAGCTTGGTTGCTTATGGAGTTTATGTTTAAGATTAAGGTCATGAAAATCATTAAATAAAAGAGAAAGAGGAAGTTCAACCAACTTTTAGTAATTTTTTACTTATCTGGTCCTCAAGAAAAAATGAGGCAGACGTTAAACAAAAGTTTTACTTAATTTCGCTTAAACTTAATTTCAGGATGTTTCCTGTCCATTCAAATGATCAGAATGTTTATATATGCATTAGGGGTAAGTTGATCTGAGTCTGTGGGGGAAATTTAGGTCTAGGGGAAAAATGTACATAAAACTCGTGAAATTTGTAAAATAAATTAACCTCTTTTAAAAACGAAATTCATTTTTTTAATTTTACAGTTAATCCCATTTTTATTTATATTTTCTTAAAGTTAACTTAAAAAAACGAAATGTAAAACCAAATAAAGTATAAATTAAATGTTTTTTATTTATTAAAAACTATTTAAAACTGATATAAATAGAATATATATTAAATATTATTTTATATTCACTCATTCTATTATTTTTTTTAAACTTAAACGATTTGTTAAACTTAAAAAACGAAACGTAAAACCAAATAAAGTATAAATTTAATGTTTTTTATTTAATAAAAGCTGTATTTAAAACTGATATAAATAGAATATATAATAAATATTATTTTATATTCACTTATCCTTTTTTTTTCTACTAAAACGATTTGTTAAACTTAAAAGCTGTAAACTTTCCAAAATACAAACTAAACAGGTACTTTTTTTTTTCAATAAATCTAAATATCATTTTCACTAAATGACTAAATGTCACATAACATAAACATTTTTATATTTATTTATTTTACACTTTTCTTTTTTTTTTGCCAAGTATGTTTTCACAGAAGCTTCCAGTTGCACATTTTTTTTTAATGAAAGATTAATAAAATAAAAAAAATAATAATAAAATTACAGAAATAAATAAGTAAAAAAAGTTTTGCACATATTTCTATTGCATTAAAAGGTTCATGAGGAAAATACTTTTCTTGCACATTTCTTTACATTCCATTCATCGGTGTTGCAGTGAAATGGGAATTGTTGCTCTCTACTTGCATTTCCTTCAACTTTTTAAGGTTGAAGTATCTTCTTCAACACTAGAATCGTTGAGAACTTTTACCTTCTCAGTCACAAGGACTAATAAAAGTCTACTGCTTGCTTTGTTTTTTTCTGTGGCTGAAAAAGTAATAAATGTTTTTGTCTCACATTAATTACAGTAACGTATTTCTCATAAAACTCGCCATAGAGCGACTCCACAGGATTTAACTGACCTCCTGACATCTTTCTTCCCAAAAGTTTTAGGGCATCAAATGTTTAAACTGAGGAAATGTATCATTCTGAGGAAAATAATTGTCATTTTAACAATTCGATAGCTGTAACACGTCTCCAAAACGTTGGGACGTGGCAA
This sequence comes from Silurus asotus, assembly GCA_024362625.1. NCBI lineage: Eukaryota > Metazoa > Chordata > Actinopteri > Siluriformes > Siluridae > Silurus > Silurus asotus. The sequence goes on from MU551626.1 coordinate 511,498, forward strand.
CAAATGTGAGTTGAAATGTTATTATTAAAGTGAACGAGTCGAAGAAAGATTTTGCAACCGATAAGGTTAAGAAATAAGAAGTGCAAAACATCAAACTCCTTGTCTTTATTCCTTCTATCCATCATTCAATCACTCCTCCGATATGTGGAATTGTCAGTATTTATTTCTTTTAAGAGGAATTCTTGAAGCTCGATATAAAACGCTAACGTGTTAGCATTAGTTGATAGCCACTTTCTGGTTAGCGGCTAACGCTAGCACTATGGATTCTTTAGCGTTTTTCATGTATGCGCATAATAAATCTTATTTCCAGTACTGAGTCAGTAACCACAGTGACACTGCGCTAACTCTAATACCCTTGGCATTATTGTGTATGTTTTCAAGTATAATAATAATTTAAAAATACTTGGGAACTTAGTTGTGAACTATGTTACGCACGTGTGAAAGGATTGCATTCGGTGTCCACTAGGGGTGTACTGTTACTCCAATAGTGGACATTGTCCTAGAGCTGCTTTATAAAGATAAGCAGGAAACAAAATTCATAAATTAGTTTTAATAGTTTTGTCCATCATAGCAAGGAAAAACTATCTAAACTTCATGAGGAAGAAGCCTTGAGAGGAACCAGACCTTATCCTCATCATCAACACCGAATGTCCATTCATTGAAGTTCATCATTGTTCAGCGCTTAAATGTAGAACTGTTTATGAAAACCGTGGACCTGAAACATTGTAGTAGACTGTTTATATTAATCACAGTCTCAAAGTTCCTGAGTTGGTCATTAACTTCATGGATCTTTAAGCTGTTGATGTGGAACCATCCTCAGCTTCTCAGAGTGTCTCCGAATAAAGAGAACTCCATCTGGAAGGTTTGAATCAGGCAGAAGTAAAGAGGCAGAAACACAGGTCACTGGTACCTCAGGAGCATGTTTAACTCGATGTGGCTGAAAAACTAGTATATTGTGTAAGATTGTTGTGTTTGAAGATTTAGAAGCAGAAATGTGATCTAAATGTTTTTCATATTGCACGGAGCTTCTATATTTGAGCCACTAGATGATGCCAGAAGACAGCGCTCTACATTTTTTTAAGCCACAGCAGATCTATCAGACTGGTAGCAAGAGAAATAAACCTTTGATTTTCTTTTTTAATATTGAATAACAAATAATAAAATCCTATAGTAGATAAAAGGCACGGTTTGTAATTTGCAGAAAACGTGATTTATTAAACAGGGTTTTATATTTAGCCCCACCCACAAAAATACACAGAATAATCACTAAATAAATCATTTCAGTGAAAGTGTTCCTTCAATGCATGGTGTCAACTGAATCTTCAGGCCAGCTCGGGACGGACGGTTGAATTTCTCCAAGCCTCCATGTAGAGAGCTGAGGGAGTACAGGTAGCTCAGTGGATAAGATGTCATCGGAAGGTCATGGGTTCAAATCCCAGCACCACCAAGCTGATACTGCTGGGCTTTTGAAGCCCTTATTTACTCAGCTGTATAACACTTTTGGGGTCCATGTGGGGCCAATGTGGGCAGTCTACATTGGGCTTTATTACCGGCTTGAAATGCATGGTACATGAGAGCCCCACTTTATGGGACACAGATGGGGCCCCTGTGGGCCAGCACAAATTATGGGCTGAGTGTTGGATGCCCACACAAAGTAGAGTGGCTCTCAGTGGCACTCTTTATAAGCCCACACATGAATGAGGGACCCCATATGGGGCTCATCTAAAGCTTCTGATATAGCCTCTGTCTATCTACACTAGCGATCCTATAGTACTGAAACACCTGACTTTTCCAGCCATATGTCGTTCTTCTTTTATCACAAAGTTGGAGGCACACGCACGTACAGGACGTCTTTGGATGCAGTAACATGAACTTTTCCCTTCACTTGAACTAGGAGATCCAGACCTGGTCCTGTGCGCAAATCCAGCTCCATAAAGATCTGCTTCACATGGGTTGGAGGATGTTAAAGATATCCTGCTATGGAGCTCCAACCCTACTGAAAAATGAGTGTGAACATTGACTGCACCCCAGGCCTCCTCACCTCTCCCACATCAGTATCTGACTTTACTAATAGCCTGAATGAATCTCCACAAAATCTAGTGGAACATCTTCCCAGATATCTATCTATCTATCTATCTATCTATCTATCTATCTATCTATCTATCTATCTATCTATCTATCTGTCTATCTGTCTATCTGTCTGTCTGTCTGTCTGTCATGTTAATACCAGGTGTTAGTTATAGTTCCATAGTCTCACTCTGAAATTTTTCAAATTCTGGTTCCTGGTTTTGTGATAGAAGAGTATCTGCGAGAGTGAAAGGAAAAGTTTATAGGACTGTGGTGAGACCTGAGATGTTGTATGGTTAAGAGACAGTGGCATTGAGTAAAAGACAGGAGGTGGAGCCTGGAGGTAGCAGAGCTAAAGATGTTGAGGTTTTCGTTGGGAGTGACGACAATGGACAGGATTAAAAATGAGTTTATATTCCTGGTTTTGTGATAGAAGAGTATCTGCGAGAGTGAAAGGGAAAGTTTATAGGACTGTGGTGAGACCTGAGATGTTGTATGGTTAAGAGACAGTGGCATTGAGTAAAAGACAGGAGGTGGAGCCTGGAGGTAGCAGAGCTAAAGATGTTGAGGTTTTCGTTGGGAGTGACGACAATGGACAGGATTAAAAATGAGTTTATTAGAGGAACAGGGCATGTAGGATGTTTTGGAGACAAGGTGAGGGAGGTGAGATTGAGATGGTTTGAACGTGTGCAGAGGAGGAACATGGGGTATATCGGTAGGAGAATGCTGAGGATGGAGACACCAGGAAGGAGGAGAAGAGGAAGACCAAGGAGGAGGTTTATGGATGTGGTGAAGGAAGACATGCAGGTAGTTGGTTAAAAAAAGGCAGATGTAAAGGACAGAAGGTTATGGAGACGGATGATCCACTGTGGCGCCCCCTAATGGGAGCAGACGAAAGAAGAAGATGAAGACTTTTTGTCACTTTACAGCCCCATTTGGTTTCTTCCTGCCTTTTTATTACTACATATTTGGCAGTCTTTGATTATGTATTTGTGGAATTCTAAATGCAGCGACATCTCCTCCATCCAATTCAGTTTTGTTACACCCTCTACAATAACACAATGCAAATTATAATTTTATATAAATGTTTAGTTCAGACATGATATTCCTTTATTTGTCATTTACATTTTTCCACTACTTGTGTTTCACCCTGGGTCTCTGAGAGTCAATAAACTGGTATAAAATGCAGAAATAGTGTATTGGGGTTTATTGAGGATTTAATTACTCGTCGACCAAACAAAAAGGTACCGAAAGACTCTGTTGTGTGAGGACGACCTTGATGCGTCCTTTAGTCCCACTGTGTCCCACTGTTAGTCTGGCATGCGGTGGCATTTCTCTCCTCTGTAGTGTCGTTCCACCGCCTCCGGCTGTGTGTTAATTGAATTCCAGCCCCATAATGAGCCGTTACCCAGCATCCCACAGTCCTCCGCTCACCGCACATGGGTTTTTTGGGGTATAAATAGAAAGATACATTGGATTGTTTTTATTCGTGTGTGTGTGAGAGAGCTTTTGTTTTTTTTCTCAGTTTTTTCTCATCATCTTTTGACCTTTTTTATATTCTTTATCAAATTAATAATAAAAGTGTTCAACTTTTATCCGGTTGATATGTAACTATGTGATATGTGATATGTTCAAATCCCAGTCCACATTTAGTTCCCGTTTGCTCCTATAATGAGCTTCACTCTTCTGGGAAGATGTTTCACTAGATTTTGTGGAGATTTGTGATCAGGGGTGTTAGTAAAGTCAGGTACTGGTTGAGTGAGGAGACCTGGGGTGCAGTCAATGTTCATCCCAAAAGGTCTTCAATAGGGTTGAGCTCAGAGCCACTCACTGGATCTTCCTCTCCAAACTATACACACCATATCTTCAAGGAGCTGGATTTGTGCACAGGTTCATCTACATGCTGAAGCAGGTTTGGTCTGGGTTCGATTGAACACAACATTTTATCACACCGTTGGAGAAGAACTACATATGTCAGGAAGGGCCAGGTGTCCCAATACTTTTGGAAATATAGCGTATAAAGCTAGAATAATAAATGAAGGATAAGAACTTAATAAGCTTTAGCATTTTCTCAGAAAGTTACCAGAGGGCAGAAGGGGACGTCACAGGGTATTAATTGCCTATTAATCGGCAAAAATCCAGACTTCTTCACAGTATTGAATCAGTGAATCATCAGTCAGGATTTTTAAAGCAGAACGCTGCTTGAAATAGCAGAGTGTGTGAACCTGCACCAGTTTTTGGAATTTCTCGGAAATGGAAGCGAGACCCTGGTGGTTAGCGGACTCGGGCTAAAAGGTCTCGCTCAGTCATGCGGAAAACACAAAACAGAACGATCCGGAAACAGGCTTCCGCTGTATGTCAGATTTGCATCGTGTTGAAGTAAAATGTGAGCTGAAAAGTGAAATAGAAATAGGACATGAGGCGTTTGTCAGGTTGTAAGTGTGTATGCTAGTGGGGATAAAACTAGCAAGTCATTAGCATTATTCTGACTAGTGTGCTCTACGAAGATCTCCTGCCCCAACACCTTTGGGATGAATTGTTCATGTTGACTGAACCCCAGGCCTCCTCACCTCACCTCCATACATAAGTTTGTGGACAGCTGACCATAAGATGATGTGCTTTTTGAACATCTAACCTCACATTTAGTTCCTGTTTGCTAATACTGTTTTATAACTGGCTAAATGAGCAAAAAAACAAACAAACATAATCTTATGGTCAGGTGTCCACAACCTTTGGTTCATATAGTTTAACATATAGCTAACTAGCTAGCTAGCTTGCTAGCTCGCTAGCTAGCTAGCTAGATAGATAGATAGATAGATAGATAGATAGATAGATAGATAGATAGATAGATAGATAGATAGATAGATAGACAAACTGCTCTATCCCTCTATTCTTCCTTCCTTCCTTTCTTGGTTGGTGGTAAAATGGGCAGCAGGAAGAAAAATGAGCTTCCTGACAGAATCTAATAGTGTAAGTGCTGCTGCTGCCTCTGGGGAGGAAGAGGAGAAAGAGCTGTGTGGGAAAAAAGGGAGAGTTTGTATTACTCAACTTCAATTCTCAACCATGTGCTGTGGGAAGATCGTCCATGTAGACTTTAAATCCAGGGGCCGAGAGCTTCAGCGCCGCCCTGCAGGGCAGCAGGAAGAACATTAAACCGTTAAGCTCATTTAGTAAAAATAGGAACGGAGAATGAGTACGATGACGGTGATTAGTGCCATTTCTTTTTCTTGTACAATGTTCTCCCAGGGGGATAGAGAGAGAGAGAGAGAGAGAAAGAGAGAAAGAGAGAGAGAGAGAGAGAGAGAGAGAGAGAGAGAGAGAAGAGAGAAAGAATAAAAGAAAGAAAGAAAGAAAGAAAGAAAGAAAGAAAGAAAGAAAGGGGATGTATAGATGTATGTATAGATGGATGGATGAATGGACGGATAGTTGGATGGATGGTAAGAAAGAAAGAAAGAAAGAAAGAAAGAAAGAAAGAAAGAAAGAAAGAAAGAAAGAAAGAAAGAAAGAAAGAAAGGGGATGTATAGATGTATGTATAGATGGATGGATGGATGGACGGATAGTTGGATGGATGGAAAGAAAGAAAGAAAGAAAGAAAGAAAGAAAGAAAGAAAGAAAGGGGATGTATAGATGTATGTATAGATGGATGGATGGATGGACGGATAGTTGGATGGATGGTAAGAAAGAAAGAAAGAAAGAAAGAAAGAAAGAAAGAAAGAAAGAAAGAAAGAAAGAAAGAAAGAAAGAAAGAAAAAAAGGGGATGTATTGATGTATGTATAGATGGATGGATGGATGGACGGATAGTTGGATGGATGGTAAGAAAGAAAGAAAGAAAGAAAGAAAGAAAGAAAGAAAGAAAGAAAGAAAGAAAGAAAGAAAGATCTGTTAGGGCCACTAATATACAC